>QFEY01000707.1:0-17565 GCA_003316435.1 Russula virescens | reverse complement strand
TTCTTCGCGATCTCTGATTCAAATGTCCTAGCGTATGACTTCAGCTTATGGCCCGTCATCACAGCCGATGTTACAGCAAAGCGTACATTAAGGGACCGGTTAGACCTAGTTCGCAGAGCCCTGGGCTCTGGTTATCACGAGTTGCACATTTACGTTGGTCAACTGCCACCATCGTGGACCCTCCCGGAAAAAGTACGTCACAAATATATTCCGAGAATATTTCACATTGCTCATGCGTCGATCCGGGACAGTTCCTGTTTCCGTTTCCCCCAGCGCCTACATCCGAGAGACCAGGGTACGACGTACTATACACAATCGCCGATACGCTCAACAGCAATATACTCCGTGCAATGTTCGACCTTTGTCGGCGGGATGACGAAGAAGGTTGGAATCTCCAACTCAGATGGTGCAAGCTCTCCCACGTCTGTCGAAAATGGCGTAACGTCATACACCAATCACCATCCCATCTGAATGTCCAGATTCCTTTCACGAATGGCGCCCCACCACTAGACATGCTGTCTCGTCTACCACCCATTCCGATCGTCATCGATTTCCGGAGTAGGGATGCGGCGGAAATCGACGCCGAAATACTTCACGTAATCCTACAACGTGAGCGCATACGCCGCATCATCCTCCAGGCCCCGTCGGCGACCGTGGAGAACTTGATCATCCCCATGGAGGAAATCTGCCCAACACTGGAATACCTGTCTCCTTCATCCACAAACAAGCTGAAGAATACAAATATGATGATTCCTGGGGTGTTTCTGGCTCTAAATCTGCGTCGCCTTACATCACACGGTACTTTGCTTTCTAAGGGAATACCATCGCTCGCTTCCGGTGCTTCACTCGTCACATTCAAACTCTCCAACATCCAAACCCCCGGCTACTTTCCTCTGGAGGATCTGGTCACACAACTTCAGCACGCGCCCCAACTCGAGGAACTTTCCGTCGGACTCTCTCTTCCTACTCGTCCCCATACAGAAAGAGAGTTACTGCGACCCGCAGTACCGTTTTCGACGCTTCCCACTCTCAGGAGACTAGAGTTCCTTGGGGTGAGCGCCCATCTGAAATGCCTTCTCTCCCGGATCAGTGCACCTCTTCTCGAAAGCTTCGATATTGCATTATTCAATGGGGCCACTACTCCTCCATACCTGCCCCACTTTACTGAGACAACCAAAAGGCTAAGGGATCCCGTCGCCAACATGATTTTCAATCGTGGGTCAGTTTCGTTTGTAGGCGGTTCCAGCGGCGAACAAGCCAGCGAGAGAACATCCAGCCTTCATATCCGCTGCAGGCATTTCGATTCACCCGTACATTCCGCATCGCAGATTTATGGTGCGATGATGCCTTTTGCAGAGGTGCTCACACCCAACTTTGAGGGTCAGAGTTTGCCATCGGCTTGGCAGGACGAACACGATGGCGTGGCGTGGCAAGATCTCCTCGGGTCATTCAGCAGCATGAAGAGACTACATATTGGTCGTCCGTTTGCCTCTGGATCCTCAAGTGGGATGCGATCGGACAACGCAGAGCTGGTGCTGGGACTACTGCCAGAGCTACACGAGCTCAGGGCTAAGCTCGCAATAGGCCAGGCGGACACCGTGTTTGCGGCATTCCTCCATGTCCACCAGCTCGCAGGTCGCCCCGTACGCCTGTCAGTCACCCGAGTGCTGCCCGCCATCCAGACGGAGGTGTTCCTCCGGAAAGAAGTACGTCACGAATTTCCGCAGGTCCTACTGCACATTACTCACATCTCGATCCGGTACAGGTCTGGAATCCGGCGCCAACATCCGAGCGACCAGCTCATGAGCTACTGTACACAACGACGGATGCGCTCAACAGCAACATTCTCCTTACGATGTTCGACTACTGTCGGCTGGATGACGAAGAAGGCTGGAATCGCCAACCCAGATGGTGCAAGCTCTCCCAAGTTTGTCGAAGATGGCGGCTCGTCATACACCAATCATCCTTCCATTTGAACATGCATGTTACTTTGACGAACAACACACTTCCATTGGACATGCTTTCCCATTTACCACCCTTGCCGATTGTCATCGATTACCGATGTGGGGATGTTGCCGAAACGCTTCATGCAATTCAGCAAGGTGATGGTATTCGCCGCATTGTCCTCCAGGCCCCGTCGCCGATCTCGGAGAAGTTGATTGTGCCCATGGACACGCCCTTCCCAACACTGGAGCATCTCGCGCTCTCGTCCCCAACCAGGTCTAAGGAAGGCACCCAGCTGATGATCCCTGGGACATTCTTAACACCAAATCTACGTCGCCTCAGATCTCGCGGTACTTCTCTCCCAAAGGGACTCCCATTGCTCGCTTCCAGCGCCCTCCTCGTCTCCCTCAAACTCACCGACAACCAAACTTCTAACTACCTTACTCCGGAGGATTTGGTCACACAGCTTCAACACACGCCCCAACTCGAAGAACTCTCCATCGGTTTCTCTGTCCCTATGCCTCCCCCTAACTTCGAAGGAGAGTTACAGCGACCTTCCACATCGCCTACCACGCTGCCCTCCCTCAAGCGGCTCGTATTCCGCGGTGGTGACGCTTATTTTGAAAGCGTTCTCTCCCAAATTAATGCCCCTCTTCTCGAGCAATTCGATGCCACATTATTCAATCAGCTCACCTTTGCTCTCCAGCACCTGTCCCACTTTACCAGTTCCGCCGAAGCGCTCAGCCATGCTGTCGCTAGTGTCATCTTCAATCAGGAGGGTGTCTCGTTCATCGTTGGTTCCTGCGGTCATGGGACCTTAAACCTCCAAGTCAGATGCAAGCAGTTCGATTGGCAAACAGCCGCTGCGACGCAGATCTGTAGGGCGCTGAAGCCGGTTCTTTCCGTCGCGGAGGAGGTCACACTTGAGTTGGACACGCTGCCAGCCGATTGGCGAGATGTAGTCGATGGCAAGGTCTGGAGCGAACTTCTTGGACCGTTCAACAGCGCGAAGCAATTTCGTGTCATCTGTCCGCACGCGCCTGAAGTTTCTAGTGTCCTAGAATCATACCGCGCAGGGGTTACTCCAGGGCAACTCCCGGCGCCGCCTGGACCCAATTCCCCTGTCGAAAGCGCACATGAAAATGCGTCTTCAGCATCCATCGATGCACCTCGACCCTCAGGTCATCCCGTATACCTACCGCCCCCTTATGCGCAGCACTCCCGTTCGACATGGTCATTTGTAATGATCGAGCCCGATTCCATTCTGGTGGCAGATCCTCGCCCGGCGAAAAGGATTTGGTTCAGGAGAACCGTCGTTGACCGCATTTGGAAGCACTTGGTCTCCCACGTCTGCGCCCGTGCTTAACTCGGCACTTGTCTAGTCTCGTCTCCACAGCATGGCTTCAATCTTCCTAAATATGAACAGGACAAGGACCCAAAGAAAGTCATTATTAGCACTCTTTTCTTTTTTCGCATTGATTTTATCTTTTCCGCATGTTTCCTTTTTTTATAGTTAACATCATATTCGTCTTCCACCGTTCTTTGAAGGATCCGTCGCAGATGTGTGGTCACGCATGAAGTATGCCATATATAATCTGAAAATACTTTCCTGGGAGAAATCTTAGTGCAAGGATGCACGTAATCGTACTGCGCCGACGAATGCGTGGTAGAAAGTGACTCAAAAATTGCCCGCAGTTGGGGGAGGACAGTAGTGGAGGGTGTGGAGAACCAGCGGAGAGCCGAGTCTCTGGTTATATTTATAAATATTATGCCTTTTATTACAATTCATTTGGGGGTTGAAGGGATACCATAAAGGCAAGGTGGATCACATATGTTACTTTTCCCTTTTTCCCCACAATTTTTCTCATAACAACTGGCCACGTGGTACGTACCAGTATAGTAAGCAGAGTGTCGTACTCTGCTTTCAGGACATATTTTCATTTTGCCTCAGTTACTACCGCCGAGACCATAGACTCTTAATAGTGCTGTTGCGGGTCTCCCACTACTTGTGCTAGTGGTATGAGCACACTGACGTCGCACAAACCGATGCGCACTACGCACTAGGATTAGCGAATACTAGGAAGCTGCGGTTGGGAGCAGGCGTGAAGTACACGATGCGCAGATATCGCGACGCTATCGATCGTTCTCAAAGCACGGCGTACGACTCGCAGAGATACTTCACTTTCGAAGGGCGCTATTATCTATTCCTGTTGTAGACGACTTCAAGGTTTTCAGCTGCATATCCTTCCCAGCACATGCCAAGATCCGAATATGACGAAAGTAATTGTTCGCACAACACAGGAATCAGGATTAGTGAGTCATTTGACCTCCATCTCTGTATATCTCTCCCGTTCGGATCCTTTAAGTTTCGGCCATCCTTGAGTCACTCACGGCGAAGTAGTTCTACATCCGAATCGAGAGAGGGCTCGGACATGGGTACTATGCGGAGAAATAATGCAGAGCGACAACAGAGGTGTAGAGCAGCAAGACCTTGTGAGTCAAAATAAGCGGAGTGGATGGAGACGCACGTCTCTCTCGGCAATGGAGGTGAAGCTTGTGAAGAGGTGAAGGCAGGCAGACGAGACCGGAACTGGTCTGAGATTCCGAGATTCCGGTGAAAGCGCTCGCTGACAAATCACAATTTCGGAGTTGTCTTTCACCCACCACCCACCAACTGCACGATCTCGTCAGATAGTAAGCAGAACGACCGTCCTCTGCATTTTGTCCATTGGCTAGCAAGGTGGGCCAGTCCTTTTGATAGGTCTTTGTCCTATAATTAAGGAACAGAGATAAGTATTTCCGTTTTGCATTCGAGTCAGCCACCAGCGCCACTCTGGCGCTTCGATATGTGCTAATTTAGTATCGTCTCAACGCCACTACGGTAGGTGACCGCAGTCAATTTCGACTTTCGGAGTTCGGATGCTGTAAGATCAAGGAATACCCCTCACCCTTCTACACGTGTAGTGCATGTTCCGTATGTCGCCGTTACTTATTCAATGACTTCAGCGAGCATGTGATCAACATGTGTTCGTTGCGTAATGCTGTCCATACCTCATGCAAACCTTGCGGCGACAAACGCTCGGACAAACGACACATGTCCCCATGCGTAGAACTAATATCACTTATCTCTCGTCCCCCTTTCATTTCCTATAGGCCCAACTCACATACTAGTAGCACCTTCATCGTTCAAGTAGTGGTTCTCCGCTATGGCGGAGGAATCTGACGGCGAACCACCAATTGTTGGGAACACCAGGGCCTACCAAAATCAAGCAATAGCCCTAATCAGTATCTGTCTATTTTTTTCCCGCTTTTCAGCACAAGGGCAGGAGCAACACGCTGAGTTCAAGACGTGATTACTTTGCTTCCCATAAATGTTCGACCTTTCCCTGACAGCTTTCAAGGGCTTTGAGGGCTTGTGATGATGTATTGCGCTTTGCCGTTTACTCGGGTCAGCAAACGACAGACCAAACGAACCAACGCTTCGAATTCGCGATTGAGACGTTGAGCACCTACGCGTCCATGTTCCACCCCGGGTAACTCGGCACTTATGATGGAAATTTTCGTGAAGCTGACCATTCCATAAAACAGTATCGATCTCGTCCGCGCCAGGATGGGAGCAGCGAAGAAAAGGGATATGGTGTTGTACGAGGACCTGTGTCCGGTGAGTTACCCACGTGCACCTCGTTCCTTTGCTTCGTGTGAACATTTACTGATGTTGAACAGCCGGACCTCATAGTCGTCAACTTCATGCTTTTCAAGAAGCTTCCAGACCCGGAGCCCATCGTCGTTCAACGTGAGGACCAGCTTGTAAATTTTCTAATGCAATCGATGGTCTCATTAGGATTCCAGTGATGCTTGCTCCTACCGCCGGCATTGAGGAGGTTCTTTGGCACTTTGCTCATTTCGAGGACCACCGGCGTATCACGCTGCAAGACTGCCCACATTTCTACTCCGAACTACCTACATCATCGGATGCATATACGGGCCAATTCAAAGTACATCCGATCAAGTACCTCATGTTGCAGCCAAATGAGACTATCTATGTTCTCGTCGATCAGCCGAGACGCGTGTTCCTTGAAACAAAGCGGGAAGAGCGGATTTTCACTAACGTTTTTACGTTGAAGGATGTCATGATCTTCCAAGGCTCGCCCAATTTTCGTTCCTTTTTCTATGTTGTTTTTAACATCTCTTTAGATGTCCACGGGGTACTCGAGGGAGAATCCGCAGTGGGGGAGTCCATCCTAAACTTCCCGAACTTGTGGCGTAGCGAGAAGTTCTTCGTGGTCCCTGACTTAACCGGTACTCTAGCTTATGACTTGAGATTGGACCCCATCATTACGATCAAATCTACAGCCAAGCGTACATCGAGGGACCGGAGAGATCTAATTCGTGGGGCGTTAGGCTCTACTTATCACGACTTGTACATCTATGCTGGGCAACTGCCCCCATACTGGACCACAAGGGAAAAGGTGCGTCACGATGTGTCTAGTCTGAGGATGCCTCGCGTTGACAACGCCTCGATCTGGTACAGGACCTACTACCCCCAGCACCCACATCCGAGAGACCAGGGTGGTGCGATTTACTGTACACAACCTTCGATGCACTCAACGGCGATATTCTCCGTAAAATTTTCGACCACTGTCGCCTGGAGGATGAAGAAAGCTGGAATCTCGAACTAAGGTGGTGCAAGCTCTCCCAGGTCTGTCAAAAGTGGCGTCACGTCATGCACCGATCATCCTCGCATTTGGATATGCGTATTCCTTTCACCAGCGCCACACGTTCCTTGAACATGTTGTCCCATTTACCGCCCTTGCCGATCGACATCGATTTCCGGAGTACGGGCATTGTCGAAAGTGGTGCTGGCGTACTTCACGCAATCCAGCAATCTGCTCGCATCCGCCGCATTGTCCTCCAGGTCCCGTCACAGACCCTGGAGAAGTTGATCGTGACTATGGACAAACATTTCCCTCAATTGGAATATCTGTCGCTTTTGTCCACAACCGACTCTGAAGGGGCCAACAAGCTCATAATTCCTCGTACATTCCTAGCCCCAAAACTACGCCACCTCGAGCTACGCGGCATTTATCTCCCAACTTCCCCTGGGCGACCTTTACCCACTTTCACGCACACCCTCGTTACCCTCAAACTCATCGACATTAAAGATCCAGGATACTTTACACCAGAGGACTTGGTCACACAACTTCGGCACATTCCCCAAGTCGAGGATGTCTCCATTGGCTTCGCCACTCCCATGCTCCGCCTTAAACCTGAACGCAAGTCATTACTCCTACCGACGGCGCTTACCAAGCTTCCGGCCCTCAGGCGCTTCGATTTCCGTGGAGAGAGCGATTACTTGGAAAGCCTTCTGTCCCGAATTCGAGCCCCTCATCTTGAGCGGTTCAATGTTACACTATCCAACCAGTTCACCTTCACTCTCCCACGATTATCTCACTTTACCGTCACTACGAAAGCGCTCAGGCGTCCCATTGCCAAGGTCATGTTCAAACAGGGAGCCGTCTCACTCGTCGTCGGTTCCGGCTCAAAAACCGACGAGGGGACGTTCAGCCTTCATATCAATTGCAAGCATTTCGACGGGCAAATACTTGCCGCGACGCAGGTCTGCGGCGCGCTTGTGCCATTACTTTCCTTCACGCAGAGGCTCACGCTCGACGTCGAGGAGAAGAGTTTGCCGCCCGATTGGCAGAACGATATCGACGGCAGGGCGTGGCGCGATCTCCTGGGACCATTCAGCAATGTGACGAGGCTGCGCATCGCCTATCCCTTTGCATCGGAACTTTTCAATGTGATGCAATCGCATGATATGAAGTTGGTGTCGGGCCTACTGCCAGAGCTTGAAGGGCTCGAAATTGCACATGCAGACGCCGGGTTCGCGACATACGTCGATGTCCGTCAACTCACAAATCGTCCCGCACCCCCATCGGTCACTCAAGGGCTGCCAACCCTTCAGAAGCAGAAGACGCATTTCTTACCATTGGCTCTCCAGGAAAAGGTATGTCACGACGAGTCTAGTCTGAGGATATTTCACTTTACTCATACCCCCAATCAGGTACGGGCCCTGCTACCGTCAAAGTTAGCATCCGTGCGTCCTAGGTATGGCATAGCACGCAGAACCGTCAACGCACTCAACGACGACATCCTCCTCATGATATTCGACCATTGTCGACTAAACGACGAAGAAGGCTGGAATCTCAAACTCAGGTGGTGCAAGCTCTCTCACGTCTGTCGAAAGTGGCGGGAGGCCATACACCAATCGTTCTTTCGTTTGAACATGCACATTCCCTTCAAGAACGGCACTCTTCCATCGGACGTGCTGTCCCATTTACCACCCTTGCCGATTGTCATCGATCATCGCAGTCGGGGTGCGGGCGGGACAGACGCTGGCATACTTCACGCCATCCAGCGCCGTAGCTGCTTGCCAAAAACGGAACCTTCCCCCACCAAGCTCAAGGAAGGCACCAAGCTGATGGTCCCCGAGACGTTCCCAACTCCAAATCTACGCCGTCGCAAATCACGCGTTACTTGTCTCTTAAAGGCACTGCCACTGCTTGCTTCCACCGTTCCCCTCGTCGCCCTCAGACTCACCGACATTCAAACTCCCGGCTACTTTGCGCCCGAGGATCTAATCAATCAAATACAAGATATTCCTCAACTCGAGGAACTCTTCATCGCATTCTCTGTTCCTCTTCCTCGTCCTCATGCTGAAGGAAAGCTCTTCCTTCCATCAAAACCGTCTGCAGTGCTTCCCTCCCTCAGACGACTTGAATTCCGCGGAGTTGGCGCCTATCTGGAAAGCCTTCTCGCCCAGATTAGCACCCCTCTCCTCGAACAATTCACCACCACACTATTCAATCAAACCATCTTTTCCCTCCAGCACATTTCCCGCCTGACCAAAGGTACAAAATCCCTCCGACATCCCATCGCCAACGTCCTCTTCGATTCGGAAGGTGTCTCATTTGTCATCGGTCCTCACGCCAAGTCCGGCGATGGAATCCTCGGCCTCCGAATCAGATGCAAGCACTTTGACTGGCAAATGAATGCTGCGACGCAGATCTGCGCCGCGCTAGAACCGGCACTTTCCGTCGCGGAGGAGGTCACGCTCGAGTTTGATGGTCTGCCACTCGATTGGCGGGATGCAGTCGATGGTAAAGCGTGGCGTGACCTCTTTGGACCATTTAGCAGCGCGAAGCAACTCCATATCATTTGTCCTCACGCGCCGGAGATTTCTGCTTCTTTGCAATCGTACCGCGCGGAATTAACTACTGAACCTGAACAACTCCAAGTGCCGCAGCAATATCTCGACGTCCCAGTCAAAACCGGACATCCAACCGCATCTGTAGCCTCAATCGATATCCATACCACTATCGCCACCACTGCCTCATCCGATCTCCTCGTGCAGCACGCCAATCCAACAGAGCCATCTGAAGTGATCGACGAAGGCGACGACTCACCTCCGGTATTAGACCCAAATAAGATCTCAGCGAAAAAGAACTGGTTCCGAAGGAATGTGATCGACGGAGTTTGCAAGCGCATAGGGTCCCGGGTCCGTGCCGGTCGTTCTTCCGTCGCTCGCCTGATTTCGTCACCATTCAAGTGAATTCCTCCTGTCTTTTTCGATGGGGGGAAATCATAGAGATTCCCTGTCTATTTATGAGCCACCGTTTTGTGCGTTTCTTCCGACATGTTTTGTGTTGCTGTGGTCCTGATCACTGCTCCCGTGATGTATGCGATAATATCTCCCCGGAGATGTTGTATATATAATATGTTGTTGTTGCTTTCTCTTTCTTGGATATACTATTTTGGCGAAGCGATGTGGTTGGTGCGTCATGTATGTTTTCATTCTCTTTCTCGTTTTTCCTTTATATATTGCCATAGTGCTCGCCGAAGACCCTCGTTTCCGTGTTGTTCCGAGACGAAGTGGATGTCTCGTACGTTCTTACGGTACTTGTATTTCTATATATAAAAGCTCACTAGCGCTCGCTCAGCGTGAGCCTCTAAATATATTATATTCCCTTTACTTTGCACGCGTCCTCTCTCACGTTTCTCGAAGAGAAGTGCGAAATTCGATTTGCCCCCCCTATCCGACCCTCCATCCTCTACCCCCCACCGTCGCCGTCGTGCCCAGGCCACAGCTTTCCAACTCAATACCGGCCACGCTTTCCACGCGTCCTACTCCTTGAAGTTCAGGCCCTCGGCCCCAGACGCCCTCCACTGCCCAGAACCCGACTGCAACGGCGCATTATGGACGCTGGAACATTACATCGAGACCTGCGACCGGGACTGGAACCTGAAAGGGTCCCTGATTCCCCACGTGTCCCTACCCCATCTCCTCTCGACGAAGTCCAGTGGTATGCAGTTTGTAACACTACTCCACGACAGCCATGCGTTCGCTCGTCCTTTGCCCCGCCCCGACCCCCCTTGAGGACCTCCCTTGGCCCACTGAGATGCACGACGTACCTTTTCTGACTACATTTTAGACCCAACTTTTACTTTTCGTATATATATCCACTGTAGAACTTATATCCATGCCTTAGTGCAGTCATCATGTAGGACTCCGGTCTTCTGTTTTACCCGCAATATAATTTGCCCTCTTTGCACCAAAATAAAAACAAAAAAGTGCGAATTCGAATAAAGCTGTTCAATTACCAGCAATTGAATGACAGAAGCTACTGATTGAATGCATTGAGAACGTTGTAAGTACACTGGTATGAGTACAGATTCCAGAGATGGACTATTTTAGATGATGTGCAGTGGTAGTATGGCATACATTAAATAGATTGTACAGGACAGAAAGAGACTACGATAAGTGAGAACGCGCAGCGTGCTCGCTCAGTGACGATATCATACTCCGCATCGGCCATCGACAGATAGACCATCTACGCCCAAACGTAAACTAACATAGAAACGCTCAAAAGCCGACATAGCTCAGGCTCCACATCTCTCCTCTCACGCCGAGGCCGCCCGCCTCGGCAGCAACGACCCTCGCTCCAAGTCGAATGAGCACGCCCACAGCGTCGCGCATGGCAAGTTTCTCACGCGCACTGAGCGGTCGGACAACGCGTAGATCGATGCCCTGGAAAGCGGGCGTGTACGGCACGCACGCGCGTCGCGCACCAAGCGCAAGGAACACAGGTGGTGGTGTGACAACAGGCGGCGGCGGGAGCGCGTGCGAATCCGTAGAAGATATCGTCACAGAAGATGCGGATGATGATGTCCGAGGATGACCGTGATGCCGTCGTCGATGCCGCCGCCCATCTTCTTCCGGGTGATCTTTCCCTGAACGCGCTTGCTGCGTGATTTTATACGCCGGGAAGCCCGGCAGCCAGAACTGCACAGGAGGGAGTGGGGGCTCGGGAGGCACTACGGCCTCGACGGGTGGGGGTGCGTCGCCACCCTCACCACCGTCATCTCCACGCTCACGTCCCCCGGCATCGGATGCCATGGTTGTTGTCGCGGTCAACAGACCGTTCCGGCCGACGTTGGAGCCGCGGGGCATGATGGGCATCGGCTCCGGCGATGCCGAGCGCGAATGACTCGCGTTGGACGAGGCAGATGCCGCACCACCTTGTATGCGGAACGGTCCCCAACCGCGCTTGGGTACCGGGGCTGGGGTCAGCTTTGGCATGGGAACGGGAAGAGGCGGTGTATCACGTCGCTTGCGCGAGTCGTGGCGTCGCCTAGAGCCGTGGGAGGGCGTTGGTGAGGTTAACCCCGGGGAGTGGCGTCGGGATTTGTGGCCTGACTTGCGTTGGCTGCTGCGACGATGATCGCGAGAACGTGATCGGGAGCGTGATCGGCGGGCAACGGACTGTGCGGGGGTGGTGAGCCTGCCGGAATCGCCGGAAAGGTTAGACGCGACGGCAAGGTCTTCAAACGATGACGAAGATTTGTTTCGGTGTCGATGGCGGGAGTTGGACCGGCGATGGCGTTTCGTCTCTGTCACACGTGGCGGGTCTGCGGGTGCTTTTGAGGGGATGACGAGCTTCGGTGGCTTGGAAGATGACTGAGGACGAGAATTACGGTCGGCGGATTTTGCAGCCTCTTTCTTTGCGGCTTCTTTCTTAACCAAAGCTGGCAAGGGACGATCGTCAACGTGTTTCATCCGACGCGGATCGTTCGCATAGAAGTCGGCATAAGAGTCGTATTCTCTTTCGGGCTTTGGCAACGGCTGGTTATTCGGAAGAGGTTTGACGTGCAACAAAGGCGTCCTTCGTCGTCTCGGATCTTTCGTGTAGAAGTCGGCGTACGTGTCGTGCTGTACGGCGGGGTCATGAGATTGGTCCTGGGGTGTGATCGTCTGGTTGCTGCTGCTCAGCTTCGATTCGGGTCGAGGTTGCTCAACAGGTGGGATCTCCTCCGGGGGTGGGTCAGGGTGGATTGAGTTTATCGCATACGTGAGGAGACCCTCCTCCGAAAATATCGAGGGATGGAGGACAGGGAGGGGTACAGGGACAGGCAATGGTGATCGCTCTGGACTCGATCCAGCACGAGACAGCGCACGAGGAGAGCTGACAATCGTTGGTTCATCAGGTTTCGTTTCAGTATCCGCTGTAGGTGCGGGTCTTGACTCTGGCTCTGGGTCAGGCTTAGGCTCTGGTTCTGGCTCCGGCTCTTGTTCCGCTTTCTTAGCTGGTTCAGAGCGTTGTTTGGCGCTACGCTTCGATGAAACGACCGAAGCAGGCTTGGACCCGTGGCCTAGTGCAGCTTGCTCGGCCCCTAGCGTCTTAGAGGTGGCCAGGGTAGACGAGGGACCGCCTACTGTTGGGACGATCTTGGATAACTTGGGCGGTTGCACTTCAACTACTTCCTCTACCGCCTCTTCCGCAACCCATTCCTCACCCTCATCCCGTGCAACCTCCTTTAAGAGCTCATTCAGGACGCTGGCGGCGAGTCGAAACACAGCATCGACGCGCCCATCGATGAGCCACTTGCCAAACATCTCCCGTGCCCACACCATCTCCCGTTCGACCTCCTCATGTTCTTCGCGCCTCTCCTTCTCCCTCTCAAGCCGTTCTCGCAGCTTCTCCAGGTCTTCCTCCCGTTCGTTGGCGCTCCAGTCCTCAACGATGTTCTCGTCAACGCCCTCCAACGTAACTTTGACTTCGAACACGCCTTCGCGCACAAGGCGACGCGCTGCGTGTCCTAACTTGAGATACTCTGCCTGTGCCCAGTCTCGTATCTCCGGGTCCTCCGAGTCGAGCAATAGGGCAAGACGCCTTGCACGCCGTTCGTCAGCAGGAAGTACTGGGAGTAGATGAGGCGGGATAGTCGGACGTTCGGATAGTTCCTTTCGGACTGTGTCAGGATTGTCCGGATCTAGGGTCGTTGACCTTTCGAGGTCATCGGGACAAGAGAGGCGAGAGAGGCGGTAGGCAGCGAGGAAGGCGGAATGAGGTTCGAGTCGGAGGGCAGGGAGCACATCGGTGCGGCCATGGATTTGGTCTGCTGGTCGGTCTGTTGGGCGCGACAGATACGGAAAGCAGAAATTAGCTTATCGAGAGGATCACGGAAAGTGGATAGGTAAGCCGTACGACAGTGCTCGCATATTTGGGGAGGCTCAAAATGAATTCCTGGGTGTGGGTGGTGCGATGTGGTTGATGGGGCTTTTAATTGTCTGGAGCTTGAAGCCGTGGAGCGACGACTTGAGGCGTCGATGCGCAAGGAACGAGTGCGGGAGGACGAAACGACGGATGACGTCAAGGAAGACCGTGAGCGTGTGATAGACGATTCGCTGCTGTACGTGAAATCGCTACCGCCGAGGGTAGCAGCCCTCCATCGGTCAATATCACTATGAGAGACACCGGACTTGCTCCCGGGACTGCGCCAAGAGTAAGGGACGACGGCGCGATCATATCTGGAAGATACGGGCGACCGCGTGGGCGTAACGCTCCGTTTCCTTCTCGAGCGGCGAGACGGACTCGATCTCCTGCCAGTGTCCTTGTCTTTCGACTTGGACTTGGACGACGGCCGGCTTGGCGATTTGCGACGAGCACCACGGGTGGAGGATTTGAATGGCACAAAGTTGAAGAGGGTGCTGATGTCCGATTCACTGCTGTAGCTGGACAAGCTACTGAAGGAAGACAGGGACATGGCCGTGGCCGTGGAAACGAGAACCAGAAACGCACGTTGCTTTTTGTTCCGAACGTAAATAAAAAAAAAAGAGAGATAATCGGAGTAAGTCGGTGACGATTCAGCGGCGACGGACGACACGCGTGAGGTGAGGGAAAGGGTGGCAAGGGGGAGGGAGGCCTTTTTGACGAGAGTGCGTGGGTTGTGCGCAGAGTGAAAAGGTCTTTGGGCGCATGTCTGCATCGTGGACCCGTGGGAAAACCCGATTTCTTCCGTCCAATGTCCACGTGGGCGCCACGTGGCGTGAGTAAATTGGTAATACCTACACCTACACAGTGATCAAAAAATCGTCATTGTGACGTTGTGGACGATGTTCTGGTTCCCCCCAGCGTCCCTGTCCCTTTTTGTCCCGTCCCTTTTTTTTTGTCTTTTTTCTCGAAAACTTCGAACGCCAAAAATGCGTGCCTTTAGGTCAAATGACCACTCTTGTGTTCCCGGAAGTGATCTTGTTCGACCTCGCTGCCTGTGAAATGTGTGACGGGGCAATCTGTTCTCAGCGATTAGCTTTCGGCGGGCGTTGGTAGAGCGGTTTCATTTTAGAAAGGTGATTCCCTCCGAGTCTTCTCTCTACCTCTACCTAGAGTAATTGTTCGACAGAAGTCCCGGACGCGTGGGCAGCCATCACTTTTACTGGTCGACCGTCTTAACTACGATGGAGGATGATGATTCCTTTGGGCGGGCCAATACTCTACAACACGTGCTTCGAACTTTGGAATTTCTCAGAGCTCCTTTGTTCGGCATAGCAATGCTCCGGCGTGCGTAACAATTGTGAATATCGCCGCAGATATCGAACAGATGCCACACTATTGCTTATGTGCCAGTGGCCAGTGGATTAAGGGTCAAGGGCCTTCTTCCTCGAAACCCCTACAACACGACCTCGCTTGCCACTGCCGACTCACATGATGGCTGCAGGACTCTATTACTGTCTACATTCTGCCGACCAGAGACGACAATATGTGTCGCGCAGTACTTACAGTAGATAGGGCTACTCTGATTATGACTCAAGATCGTCTGGGTTTGTCCGAGACTCTAATCCGATAAAGGAGATGGTAGGGCATTGGCACGGAGGTACTCTAGGGCTTGTGCAGCAGTTATTTTCCTGGCATGATCAACGAAGAATGCCACTCCGTAGTTGATTCCAGTGCCATTGACTGTCACAACTTCAGGATAACAGAATATGTAGGTCGACGGAAAGGCCACATTCTGCGATGACGTGTAGGTCACGTGGTGATCAGGGCCAGTTCGTGATACGGACCACGTTAAGTAGTATCTCAGACCCGGGTGATGAGGAGGTAGTCCTCGAGGTTCACGACAGCGTCCTTTGTTTGACTCCCGATTGGGTCGGGGAGGCCATGCTTATTGAAGTATTGTAGCAGCGTCTCCTTTGGCAATATTTCTGGGAACTGCTCTTCCCCTACTAATTACGTTTCTACGGACTGTGGCAAGTCAGAAAACAGGTCCCTGGCGGGACTCGCAATTGGCGGTGACCTTGTAACAATCGTGGTTGAGGTACATGACATCGAAAATAAGGAGTGAGGTTGCCACTCCGGTGGCATTGAAATAGTCATAGAGAGCTTCCTGGGCTGCGCAACCCCCGTCGACACGACCTGGAATTGCATTGTCAACATTCAGAATATGAGCTAGAAGACCGTCATTACGTACCAGAAAACCTTGCCGAAAACCTGGCGATTTAGACGATACAGTACTGCATCATGCATGAGGATGTGGACTTGAAAAAAACGACGTGAGTAAATTGCGGCAACCGCTTGCGCACCCCGAAATAGGCGTGGCTCTGACGGCCAAATGTGCGATATATCCCATCATGGGACAATAGCATGTGCAGTTTCTATGAAGCGTAGGTTAAATCTGTGTCGCTGGGACAGCCTGCGGGATCCCAGCCCTGGTTGGGAGAAGAGGAGGGACAACAGCTCGCGGTCATGTGGCTAATAGCATGCTCGAAAGGCCCGGACGTTGCAACACAGTGAGATAGTCGAGCACAGACGCACCGTCCTAGATTACTGTATAGCGGAGTGGATCTGCCGATCCATGTCACCTATTGTCATGGCTCCGGCAGCGTCTGACATGCGGCCCGCACAATGCATATATGCCACATACGTAGATTATGGTTCAGTTCCTGTGGGGATGCAAACTTAATATATTGTGTCGTGTGAAAAGGTTATCGACCGCTGTACTTGGGTAGAGACCGGGCCTGAATGACGCGCTTCAATCCTCTGAGCCCACTTTCTCTTCTCATAGGCCATTTTGTTCAGCATTCAAGTACTGAAATCACAACAACCGTGGGCGTCGCGGACAGCCCATATTTATGGGCGTAAATCTTCCGGCAATGTTGAGTTGCCAGTGTTGCATTGGCCAGACATGGATTTGGATTGCGGCGCTTTTCTTTCAGTTCAGTTGAGAGCTGTCCAGGATAGGTTATTCCTTACAATATCTGAAGCACTTTGAACGCTCCTCCAAATCTGCACCTTTGTTGCAGGGGATATTTCGTGCATATGTAGGATTGAAACAATGGGTGAGCTTCTGATCTTACTTGTAATACTGTATCATACGATGATCGCTCTTTTACGCATTCAACAACTAGAGAAAGTGGTATTCATACAACGATAGACATGGCGGTGTACTCCCTCGGGGTGATATAGATAGTTTGTGTCCAGAATAGCAGGGAGTAAATCCCACATATCGTGGGTTGGCCCTTCTAGGAGATGAGGTAGCGAAGGTAGGGCGTTATTATTGACGCGTTCTAGGGCCTGTGTAGCAGCTATATACTTCGCATGCTCAACGGAAAATCCGACTCCATAGCCTATTTCATTGTAGTTGACTGCGGTGGGCCGGTGGCAGCACCTCAGATGACAGAATATCGGTTCAACTTAAAGACTCACAACGAGCAGAGGCCTGGTGCACCCTGGAGTCACCAGCACCCGTTTCCCACACGGACCATTCGAACCAGGGTATTAGACTGTATTCGGGGTAACTTTGGAGGTAGTTCTGGAGGTCCAAGACAGGATTCGAGTCCCTTCCTTCCATAGGGTCAGGGAGGCCATGCTCATGGAGGTATTGTAATCCAGCCTTGGCGGCGTCTTTCTTGGCAGCGCTTTTCGTAGGCCCTTTCCCTTCACCAATCACCGTTTCAAAGACTGCAGCAGTTCAGAAACCAGGACCTTGATTCTATGGATCGACAAACTCACGTTTGGCAGTGACGTACCACGTCGGTTGGAAGTTAGGCCCAGCCTTAGTTTTCACGATATATCGCAAGTGGGAAGCGAGTTCGCCACTCGGATGGCCTTGAAGATACTCGATGAGTTCTATTGCGTATAGGTGTTCTAAGTGGTGCTCTCAACGTTCAGCACGGGAGCTAGAAGAGTTCGTTACGTACCAAAATCCATGAGGGGTTGCACGATTGGGTACGGCGATTGTACATGAAGCTGGGGTTTTAAATAAGCCGTGGGTGGATAAATT
>QFEY01000706.1:0-16822 GCA_003316435.1 Russula virescens | reverse complement strand
AGCGACCAAGAGACTCTGTCACACAATTGATGAGAGGAGATGGGATAGAACGTATGGCGATCCCCTTATCCTCTAAGCAGACGGTGTGGAGAAGCTACAAGTTGAGAATTAAGTCGAGCTTAGGGCTCAACTTCGTACTGAGGACTTCTTAAATACAGGAGGGATCGTAATACTATTAGTACCGATCCTAGGGTCTGGAACGATGCTGGGACACTGCCCACAAATATAGTACACATCAGGAGCGAGTCAGGGTGAGTCATAGCACAGCAAATAGTACAAGGATCCTCAGGCGATCCAGGGAGCCTCTTAGGGACGTACCAATCTGTATAGTAGCTCAAAACGGAGTGGGACGCATATAGTAAATTTTCACAGACTGTACTTCTGAACGTACCAAGAGTCTGTTCGTAACAGTGATCACTGATCACAACCGCTAGGAACGTCCTCGGACGTTTATATACTTAGTATAGTGTAGAATAGAGAATGTATTTAAGTCAGGCCTCTCCTGTAGGGAGGGGCAGAACACCTTTTACGTTAGTTTTGACAATAAACCGCTGATTGCGCTGGTTTTGTTGTCCGAAGCTCTTAAAGGAAAGTTCTACTAACTAACTCTTTAAACTATCACTCGTGCGCTCGAGCCTTGCTCGCGTACGACCCCTTACAGTGCTCTTTCTCAGGTGCTGAGCTTGCTCTTTCAGCCATCAGGAGTTATTTCTAACACATCGTTCTCGCTGACAGCGTGCAGGCCATTGTCCAACTCATTGATTATCGATAAGTCAGTCAATGGGAGAGAATGTGTTGTCCTTCGCTTGAGATTGATTGACTATAGTAACAAGCCCCTGTTACTGCTGAGATATCATATGCGGTGGCATTATACCCATTTGAGGTTGTCATCTACGTGTCTTGAATCTTGATTTCTGCCTTCTCATCAACCTAACTGACTGTCAAGAGGTGATATATCCCTGAATGCCAGGGTGGTGGGTCATTCGAAGCGAATTCCAACATCAGCAACAGGTCCAAATGCTTTTTTGTGCTTTTTTGTACTTTTTTGCCTTTTTTATAAAAAAGCCCAAAAAGGAATATCATTTACTTGTCAGACCCAATTCTGAGCTGCTCTTAAAAGTACATCTACTTTTGCAAGCAAATTCACTCCAAAAAGTACAAAGGGGACTATGAAAAGGAACATCAAGTATTCACTGTAGTACCTGCTCATTATACTGTTATATTGGCAGTACTGTAAACATTAGAAAGTATCACTACACTGCAGAAAAGCATGGTAAATAGGTAGATTTTGCTAAAACAAGTAGTGATTTTCCTTGTGACAAGGAGCTTGCTACTTTCTGAATTTGTGCTTGTTTTCTTTAAAAAGGCAAATAAGTACAAAAAAGCATATGGACAGGTTGCTGATGAAGGACCGGGTGCCGTAGATTCTAACATCATTGAGCAAGCCTGAGGAGGCTGGGTACCCTCAGGGTGCTCCCTTGAGACAGGCATACTCGTCACGATGGGTGTCGCAGAAGCCATACTTCTGTATCTGAACCATCCTCCTGATCACCATTGTAAGGGAGGCCCTCGGTGTAGCCCCAGAATCAGGTTTCAAATACACGCACCGGCATTTCCTTCGCCCCGGGCTTTCCTCCCCCTCGCGCTTGCTGTCTCACTCCCCTTTAGTACAATTTACCTACACCGCATGCACAGGTCTCATCCATGCCTTCTGTCAATGCACTGCAGGCATGGTCCACAACAGTCATTCGAGGTGCTTGCACTACTGGATGGGTAATGTGCTTGAAACCAACAGAAAACCGAGCTTGACATCTCCAAGTAGCTCGCATGCAGGACGTGCACTTAAGTCCTATCTCTTAACAGAAGCGAGGTCGTCTTCATCTTTGTTCTCGCATCATATACCCCGTCTCTCCGTTTTTATCCTCTTCCCATCCTTTATCCTCTCTCGCCCGTTGGTCGTTGGTCTTTCCTTGATCATGCAACAATTTCGCTTGTTTGATTTACTACTTAGTAATTGATGTATAGTATGGTTCAAAATGGCCTTAGTGTCTTCATTTTTCATGATTCCACCTGTGGAGGTGAATGTGTTTGGGGATTGTTGGTGATATTACGGCAATGGGAGATTCTCAAGAGACAGGTGGCGCCAGAATGTAACTGAATTTTCGCGTACTGTAGTTTTCACGGCAATAGCCAGACCATGACCTTGATTCTCCGCACAACGTCATCTTCCTTTCATTTTCCCCCAGTCATTTTTGTTGTAAGCAGATACAAATTGCAGTTATCAACAATGAAGTGAATCAATCCTTTCGAAGCCACAAAAACCAAACGAATTTGCTCATAATAGCATTTTGACCACGTGGCTTGTTGGACTATTAGGTGGATTGTGCGTATCTCAATTCTTGGCCTTGGCGTAGCGCAGCTTACTATGTATCCTGACATAGTCTGTTCTTTCGTTTCGTCATCACTCAGCGGCATTCTCCGCTTCGTTCTTAGTACGTATCTGGGCCTTGGCATTCGAGTTCTTGGCATATTCTGACATTCTGACAGTCATCTCTCACCAGCCTGAGCCCGGCCTCCTTTTCCAGGACAGCGCAATTCTACCCTCATGCTGCATGATCTAGCTGCTATTAAAGGCTTTTAAAGCTCTCCCCATCGCTAAACAGTTTGGGGCTAGTTCTGAAATGAAATGCACGGTCTGTAATCTAATTGCAATAATCTTGCCAAGGCTGATCGACCCCTCCGCGCCTCTTAACTCTTAAAGGTAATCAAATTCAACGCGGCTCCGCAGCTGTCGCCCCAACTACAGTTCTGGCCGCCGCAAGTATCGACGCCTACCGATTGAACCCACACGCAAAAGGCTAGTATCTACAACCCGATTCCGACTTATGAGCTTTATTCGAATGCTAGATCGCCGAATGCCCAATTTATGCGTCTCTTAAAGGCTCGTGCACACGTAACCCTAACTTTTCGCTGTGTCATCGCAGCATTTTCTCACTTTCTGTTCAACAACGATCACAGATGAACGTGAAACCTGATCCATAGACCATTACCCCTCAATCCTGCCTGTCTAATGGGTCTTCCAGCCCTCCAGCTGTCGATGCACCGTATGGATTGACGCAGTGTTCACCTGTCTACACCTGTGAGCAAGCGACTTTTGTATCATTGCCTGTATATTCTACTGCTTGGGCATTCAAACTGGAGACGGTATCATGCACATTATAAATATGATCGCCGTCGAAGGTTGTCACCTCATCCTAGTATTTCCTCACCGCACAACCAAGCAACACTCGAGGCGGAATCAAGTTTCTTCACTTGTCAATAATGTCCTATGTGATCCGCTCACTTGACCTACCGCATTCTTAACTAACGACCCATTTGCTAGACACCTGACCTCCTCATTGACGGATACATTTCCCAATCCTTCCGTCCCAACAAGGATGCAGAAAGCTATCTTTGCTATCTGCTGAAGACGAACCAAGCTGGCTTAAGACAGTCGTGTCAGACTTTGCCCGCCCCGAATGGCTCGGGTGTGATTTTCGCTGCCGGGCCACTCCAGGCATCTTTGCTCCCGGGCCGCTGACGCAAGATCCAAATGGAAACCCGCTTTGGCTGCTTGACTATAGCGTCTTGAGCATTGGCACAGTTGTACCCCAGACTTTGTGGTCTCCGAAGAATGTGAACGAATTGAGGCAATACGTTGCCGAGGCGCCTCTGCAGCTGCCTATTTTCTTTACTCAGGAGAACGGCGCTTTAGGGCTCTCTCTCAATGACGCAGCGAAGGGCCGTTGTCAGACCCTCCGTGATGCACGAATGCAAGCTCATCTGGGGGGAAAATATACGACATATTTTCGTATTATGGTATGTACTCCTCGGCATTGTACCATCACGAAACATCTGATCTGACGCCTCTGCATGTTAGTGGCCAGGTTACAATGACTTTAAGCGACAAGTCCAGATCCGAGACGACACAGTCGACAAGAATCCAGTCACAATTGCAAAGTTCGCGCAACATGTCGGTCGCACTGTGGAGGCCTTCCTTGAGGTAAGTTTATTGTGTTGACACTCCCGATGCGTTTATGCTCAAGCTGAATGTCATTGCGACTACTATAGAATCGGATGCCAAATGAGACTCGCACCGAAGGCGATGATCGCTGGATTATAGGACAGAATGGGATTGATCCTTCCAACATCCGGGTTATTGGCGCCATACACGTTTCCGCTGGTAGCTGGATGCCGATCCTTCAGCTCGGCAACGTTTGGGTTATCTAGTACAATTTCTGACTGCGACTAGCTATTCGCCGCCGCTTGAGTTAGTATCGTAACATAGGCCTGATATATAGACTAAGGAGTGCCTCATATAGATAATAGTAGACGAATAACACTTTCATAGAGGCTGGTTTTTTTACTGAGAAAAGGCCCAGTGAACCCAGGGTGCACCACGTGGTAGCGATAACAACACGTGTTTGGGCCACTGTCCCCATAAATCACTGTGTCTGAAAGATTGTTCGACTCTGTTGCATTGTTCGGCCGCATGCCAGTGGGACAGAATAGATTAGACGTTAAGCCCCGATGGGAATAATAAATCCACCACCAGCTTTATGGAGCAGTGCAGGTTTCTAGAAATCAGCCAATTGAAAGAGAGGCCTAGTACGACCAGTATGGCGAGGGACAACTTTGTAATAACCAAGTGGACCCCCGGCGTTATGTGGTATGAAACACTTGACTGATCTGGTATAGGCAAGTTGGTGAAGGGACAGTTTTACGACATGTTGGAAAAGCCATGTGGTGTAGTGTACAGACATTGATCAGGCCCAGGTCACCTGGTAATTACCGAGCTGCGCTCTAATAATAGCTCATAAGCACATGGTATACTTGTAGGTGTCAGTCACTGCACCGCCAACTTGACAGTGGTTCAGGGGTAAAGGGGGTCGAGCGGCGCTAGCCTGGACCTGGCCCGCGAACTCTGGAAAGGAAATTCGATGAGGGGTTCAATCTCTATCCTCACCTGTACCACCCAAGCAAGGATACGAGACCAGTTTCTATGACTACCAGGGAACCAATGGGCGTGATAAGGCCTCTCTGAGAAAAGAAATTAACCACGATCTACTGGAACGCCACGTACAACCTTGAAGGTCCGAGTCCTGGAAGAGTCAGAGATCTGAATCGTATGAAACAGAAAGTTGCTTTTGGGTATGCCAAGCAAGGTGGCAGCCTTGGCCGAGCGTACGTTTCAGCTCCGTTGAATAGAAGTGGCCATTTCAATACTAGTCGAAAGTACAGCACATTCGTACCAGCGTCCCATGTCGCCAACAAGGTGGAGGCCACCTGTGCTACTAATTATTAATGCCCGGCATTGACCGATGGCTATGATAAGCGTTACGGCACTCAGCCAACAGCCGCAGTAGTGTGGATGGGGCGCACCCCTACCACAGCCATCCATCGTGTGGCTCGTGCCTCATGAGCTGAAGCTGATTCTCCAGTATTACTGTATATTCCTTCCCGCCTGCAGTGTGAATGACAACTGCTCTTCGAGTCGTTGATTCGGGCGCCTCGAATTTTATTCTGACCCGAACAATCTCACATCTGACTCGAGGACGTCGTTCGCCAACTTCATCCTCCAAACTCCAAGCAAATGCCTCGTTCACATCTTCTTGGCACCCTAGAGCGCGCGTCATCTTTTAGTGATGAAATTTTACTTACCGCTATTGACAGCCCACTTAAAACTTAACTGAAATGTCCCGCAAGGATTTCTTGGCAAAGTCATCATCGCCAATTCCGAAAGATTGTCCGGGTGGTATTAACTATCGTCTACAGACATGGGGACCATATTTGTCAACGAGTCCCTGTCGTATGCATATAAAATATCGCGTGTAATCCCCTGGGGACAATTCACTCATCCCCAATTCCCCATGGAGTTCCCTTATTCTGTCTTTCTACGCCAATCACAGCTTCCAGCATACTTCGGTGGGAGGCTCTCCCATATGTTATACTCCGGGTATTTGGGTCAAACATTTGGACCGGTCGCAGCCAAACGACATCTCTGCCACAATTTATTGTGTTACGTCGAAGACCAGGACGATAGCGTCGTCAGTCAAGAGCTACTGAGGCCCGATTATTCCTACCCTGGACTTCCTGGCACCTTCTCCGTCTCTCATGACATCTACTCATATTTACGATGCAATTCAGTTGCCGCGGACAATTCTCACCGAATCATCCTGGACTGCGAAGTCACAGAAGATACAACACGCATCGTGCCACAGATCCTGTTTTCACCATACGCTGGATTTCCTCGCGGTCACGCGGAGCTTCAGAATACATCTCTTCTTCCACCCATCTTCTTTTTCCGACCAGATCATTCAGTTGGACTTCCGCTTGAAATTGCCAAGTCTGCCGAATCCCACAGCGCATTGCTCCTCTACAATGATTGGTGCCCGATGGAGGGAAAAGCTTCGATCAAACTGAGGATTGCTGTAAGTTATCTCCTGGTGTCAAAAATATCGTCTGCTCACCTCCCCCCGCCTGCTGCAGTGGTATGGCTATAGGCCGTGGCAAACGCAGATCCAGCTACGAAATCGCAGAAAGGAACCAATTACACTCCCGCGACTTGTGCAACTCGTTTCAAGCGGTGTGGATCGATTTCTGCGCGTAAGTTCGATTCATTCATCCAACATTGTCCTATCGTTTGAACTCTCGATTAGCAAGATCATGGCCCTATCACAGATCCCTCCTATCCTGATTGGAGGATTGGTGATCGTCCTTACATTTCTCCAGATCGTATCGTGCTAGTTGGCGTGGTAGCAGCCTCTGGGGGTAGCATCATGCCAATTATGCGACTCACAGATTAATGTTTTATTTTCTTTACGTCCCTCAGGCCATTTCTGGTGATTGTTAGTGTGTGGGTCACGGTTGTACCGTTTTCGGGCTACTGTATTACTTGTTTTTTACACTCCCATGTACTCCGTATTCCTTGGTGATGTACCGTGTACCCTTCTCATCGTCCCACTTCGTCACTCGGCCCGCACCTCGCTGGTGGCAATCTTATTATACTGGAGAATAGATAAGACCGCGCTGAAGAGACGTGAATTTGTGACTCAGGCTACCATTTGACATAGTAGGTGGGGAAAGAATAAGAAGGCCGTCCAGCTTTAGGTCTGAGGTCGCTTGGGTGGATGTGTCAGTATGCGCGCTATGTAACCGTTGAACGATGTTAAAAAATCAAACTGGTACAGTAGTCATTGCGGCAACCTTGGCAGGCACATAACGTACCGCCATGGATCCATGTATGGGTTTTGTGAAGATGAAACGGAACTTACGGAACTTGAAGATAACCATGTCCGGGTCATATTACTTTATTATGTGGAAAGTGACTGTGCTCCCTGTGCACAGGTGCCAAGACAAGGATGCTGAAAGAATATATTGCATCGTGGGGGAGAGAAAGAGGGTGGGGAGCAAACGTGCCTGCAGTCCTCGTTGCGCTGCGCTCCAAAATTGACATTTCCTTATTCATACATACGGCCCGGCAGCCACTATAAGCTATACCCGCCACTGTACGCCTGCGCGGCCAAGGTCGCAATCAATTTCGAAAACGTCATTCGATTTGATTTTCCTTTTGACTGAAGCGTCGTCTGGCAAACGTGAACCGTAATATATTCGGCCAACTACGCTATGGTGAAGCTCATGACGAAAGCGAGAAGGCACGAGGTGCACGTGACGTGGGCTAGATCACACGTGGCGCACAATTTTCTGCCCTTCTGACATGTTTGTTATCTCATCTCGCCCTACCTTCAGAACCTGGCCATCCTACTACACTTGTTTCCACATATGTCATCATTCCAAGTTTCTACGAGAGCTGTCTCCACCCCTACCCGGTTCGCGTTAACTCCGAAATTGTAAAATTACCAGTTCGTTGAAACGTTATGCTTCTCCCCTTTTTGTCTTGTTAAGGTTGATCGACGTCTCCGCGTTGATCATCTTCTATGATACGTAGTCCGTTTCTTCGTTGCACTCCTATTGGCCGAACGTATGTGAAACGTGGTCACAAGGCCTAATAACACACCTACGTAGAAGGGTGCCTACTACTATTTCTCGTTACGCGTGCAGTCAAGTTTGTAGAAATTTTCTCGGCGTAGTGAAAGAGTGTCGTGCACTGCATGACACGCCGCTAACTGAATTACACGAAGCCAATCAGGAACATCAGAAAAAAAAGTGACAAAAAGTGTGCGCAAATACAGGAAAGAGACGCGATGAAATGACCGGATCCAGGAATGCACTCGCACGTTCAGTTCCGACTCGGACTCGGAACACTCTCGGACCATGCACGTAAGTACACAACCTACTGCGACTGCGGCTCCCGGGCCACCGGTAGTTTTAGACATGACTTCGAATAAACGCATCCTTCCCGGGTCCCACCGCCCATTTTACAGCTCTTGCCTCCGCACGTGTCGACACCACCTTAAAATTTGCACTCACGGACAATATCAAGGTCCTAGCAAGAGCCTGGACATTCTTGAAGGCTGTTTGTCGGAACGTATTCACATGCCACTAGACTACTATTCCACTTCATTTCCAAGAGGCTTGTGTAGACGTAACTCTAACCGAGCGCTGTGTCTTCAAGTCGCTATCTTCGCATTTTTGTCCCTTACATGGCCATCACCGATAAATTGAACTATGCCTCCTGGATGATGGCTCACATATCCTGCCTGCCTCAGGAGACAAGCTTCTGGCCCTCCAGCCGGACATCGATGCATTCTATGGATGGGTGTAGTGCTCACAAGTGTACACTTGTGAGCAGGGGGACTTTGTATTACGCCCTGCTGCATTCTACCATTTTTACCTTCAGACTCGAGATGACCATCATGCGCATTTATATGGGACCGACTTTGAATGTTGTTTCCCCGTCGTAGTATTCCTCACTGCTCAGCTAAACCACACTCAAATGGAGTATTCTCACTCACCAGAGATGTCTCATGTGAACCATCCATCTGTGCTGCCGCATTCCGATCTAACGACCCGTTCTCCAGACCGTGACGCCCGACCTTCTTGTCGATGGGTACATTTCCCAATCCTTCCGTCCCAACAAGGACGTAGAAAGCTATCTTTGCTATCTGCTGAAGACAGACCAAGCCGGCCTGAAAGTGTCGTGTCGGACCTTGCCGGCTCCGGATAGCTCGGGTGTGATTTTCGCCGCCAGGGCCGCTCCAGGTACCTTCACACCCACCCCGTTGGCACAAGATCCAAGTGGTTATTCCCTTTGGCTGCTTGACCATATCATCGTGGATATTGGCACCGCTGTGCCTCAGTCACTGTGGTCTCCGAAGACTGAGAGTGACTTGAAGCAATACGTTGCCGAGGCACCGCTAGAGTTGCCCATTTTCTTTATCCAAGAGAACGGCGATTTAGGGCTCTCTCTAATTGACGCGGTCAAGGGAAATTGTCAGACCCTCCGTGACGCACGAATGCATGCCCGTCTCGGGGGAAAACATACCACAATTATCCGTATCTTGGTGTGTAGCCGTAGGCCTCGCATTGTCGGGTGGGATCTGCTCTGACGATGCTCGATGAATGTTAGTGGCCGGGTTACAATGATTTCAAGCGACAAATACAGATCAAAGACGATACAATCTCTAAGAACCAGATCACGGTTGCAAAGTTCGCGCAACACGTTGGTCGCTCTGTAGAGGCCTTCCTTCAGGTGAGTTTGCCGCGTTGACTTGAGTCATGATTATGTCCCAAGCTGAATAGAATAATACAACGGCTATGACAGGACCTGACCCCCACTGTGACTCGCAAGGAAGGTGATGATCGCTGGATTATTGGGCAGAATGGGATTGAGCCTGCCAACATGAGGCTTATCGGTGCCATACACGTTTCTTCCGGTAGCTGGATGCCAATCCTTCAGCTTAGCAATGTTTGGATTATTTAGTTCCCATGCTGCGACTCTGCATGACCGCAACAAGCTATTTGTCGCTTCTTGGATGTCGAGTTGGTCACGTAACACCTTAGGACTGATATAGGCTATAGAAAAGGTGTTCCTCAAAGAAATACATACGGAGTTGAATAACACTTACCAAAATCCTTTTTATATGGAAATAAGAATGCTAGGGCTGATTTCTTGCAACAGTAGAATATGTGATTGGGGCTTGCCACGATGGATCACTGGCACTCTGTCAGAAGTTTGTTTTGACAAAAGCCGGAACTTGAACGACACGGCTTCAAATTATCCTATGCTGCCAAGACACATTCATCCCCTCAACATCGGAAGGGAGGAAATACACGAGTCAGAGGAAAAGGGGCAGCAAAGAAGGTGGTGAGGTGATGAGGATGAGAGGTGGCGAAGGGTACCAATTACAAGCCACAAAACGCACGTCCGAGACGCAACTACACTCGATCATGGCAAGGGACTCCTCGGCTGGTGTTTCCGGGGTTCAAAGGGGGAAGTCGAGGCCTTTGTTGGATGGGATACAGCTAAAGCTTATTGTCACTTTGAGGTGGTGGTACCTGAGCGACACTCGCCGGGCCCATCGGGCCCAATCTCGGGCCGATGCAATTCCGTATCCAATGTTCACTGCTCACTACCATTCGGCATACGGCGTTGCCACACTGGCTTGAAGTGGGCAGTCTGAAGCCCGGGTGCCGAAATATTGTATTCTAAACAACCACCCGCAGATTAGGACGCCTCTCGGATGTAATGTGACCAGTCTCAAATCCGAGTGGTCGTTTTTTGCCGATGCTTCAACCATATGCCTCATGGACGTCGGTGCCTTGTCGGTGCCACGTCCTTTTTAGCGCCAGGGAGGGCGCGTCATCTTCCAGAGGTAATAATCACATCTACTGCATATAAAGACATAAGATGCTACTTCCCAGGGGGCGTTCAAACATCTTCAACTCGCCATGGAGTCCCACTACTACCCTGTCTGCTCAGGTTAACTTGAACCACCATTGCCAAACTTCAGGTGGCTCTCCCATATATATGTTATATCTCGGCTACTTGGGCCAAACATTTGGGCCAGTCGTAGCGAAGCGGCACATCTGCCACAATCTGTTGCGTTCAAAGTTATGTCGAAGACGAGGATGGCATTGTTATCACTCAAAGGTTGCTGAGGCCCGATTACTCTTACCTTGGACTCCCCGGCACCTTCTCCGTCTCTCATAACATCTACTGGTATCTACGGTGTAATTCAGTCGCGGCGGACAATTCTCGCCGAATCATCCTAGACTGCGAAGTCGCAGAGGATACGACCCGTGTCGTGCCACAAGCCCTATTTACACCATACGCTGGATTTCCTCGCGGTCAAGCGGAGCTTCGGAATACATCTCTTCTTCCACCCATCTTCCTTTTACGACCGGATCATTCAGTTGGACTTCCGCTTGAAATTGCCAAGTTTGTCAAATTGCACAGCTCACTGGCATTCAAGTTGCACCTCTACGATGACTGCGGCCACTGGCACCCGCTGCTGTATGTCTGCATGGCCAAGGTCGCAATTTCGAAAACATCATTCGATTTGATTTCCACTTTGACTCAAGCGTCGTCTGGCAAACGTGAAGCTATATTCGGCCAACTACTCTATGATGAAGCTCATGACAAAAGCGATTTAGCACGAGATGTACGTGACGTGAGCTAGATCACTATTTTCTGTCTGGTGTCTAGACTTCTGACATGGTTTGTTATTTCATCTCGCCCTACCTTCAAAACGTGATCATCCTACTACGCATCCGTCATCACTCCAGGTTTCTACGCGAGCTGTCCCCACCCCTACACGGTTTGCATTAAACGTCAGGCTTTTCCCATTTTGTCTTGTTAAGGTTGATCGACGTCCTCCGCGTTGATCAGCTACTATAATACATAGTCCACTTCTTCGTTGCACTCCTATTGGCCGAACGTAAGTGAAGCGTGGTCTAATAATACATCTACATCTACGTAGACGGTGACGGCCCGGGGTCACCTACCGGAATTTCTTGTTGCACAGCGCAGTCAAGTTTGTAGAAAATTTCTCGGCGTAGTGATCATCTGCGATCAGCAGACTACGGGTGAACCCTGCTCCCATGTACCCAAACCTGTTCACGTCCCAAGTTGAAAGAGTGCCGTGCATGACACGCTGCTAACTGAATTACACGAGGCCGATGAGGAACTTCAGAAAAAAAAGCGACAAATAGAGGAAAGAGACGTGATGAGATGACTGAATCTAGGAATGTACTCGCACGTTCAGTTCCGACTCGGACTCGCACCATTCTTGGAACGACTGCAGGTCCGGGCCACCGGGCCACCGGTAGCTTCAGACATGACCGTGACATCACTTTGAATAAACGCCTCCTCCCCCACCGCCCATTTTACAGCTCTTGCTTCTGCACGTGTCGACACCACCTTAAAATTTGCACCCATGGACAATACCAAGGACTTAGCAAGGGCCTGGACATTCCTACAAGCTGTTTGCCGGACCTTATTCACATGCTACTAAACTACTATTCCACTTCATTTCCAAGAGGCTTGAGTAGACGTAACTCCAACCGTGCGATGTCACACGCCCATGTCTATCTTCTCTACTTCAAGCTTTTTGTCCCTCACATGATCATCGCCGGTGAATATGAACTATGCCTGGATGATGGCTCACTGACACATATCCCTATCTCAAGAGACGAGCTTACAGCCCTCCAGCTGGACATCAGAACCGGTGCATTGTATGGATGGACGTAGCATTTACAGATGTACACTTGTGAGCGGGTGACTTTGTATTGTTCACTTCTGCATTCTATCGTCGTGACTTTCAAACCGGAGAGGAGGTCAGGCGCATTTATATGTGGTTGATGTTGAGGGTTATCGCCCCGTCGTAGTATTCCTCACTGCTCAACTAAAGCACACTCAAATGGAGTATCCCTACTCACCAGAGACGCCTCATGTAAACCACCCATCTGTGCTGCCGCATTCTGATCTAACAAACCGTGCTCCAGACCGTGACGCCCGACCTTCTTGTCGATGGGTACATTTCCCAATCCTTCCGTCCCAACAAGGAAGTGGAAAGCTATCTTTGCTATCTGCTGAAGACGGACCAAGCTGGTCTAAGAGTGTCGTGTCTGACCTTGCCGGCTCCAGATACCTCGCGTGTGATTTTCGCCGCCAGGGCCGCTCCAGGTACCTTCGCCCCCACCCCGTTGGCACAGGATCCGAGTGGCTATTCTCTTTGGCTTCTTGATCATACCACCTTGGACATTGGCACCGTTGTGCCTCAGTCGCTCTGGTCTCCGAAGACTGAAAGTGACTTGAGGCAATATGTTGCCGAGGCACCATTAGAACTACCCATTTTCTTTACCCAAGAGAACGGCGATTTGGGGCTCTCTCTAGTTGACGCAGTCAAGGGGAATTGTCAGACCCTCCGTGGCGCACGAATGCAGGCCCATCTTGGGGGGAAACATACCACGAGTTCCCGTATCTTGGTGTGTAGCTGTTGGCCTCGCATTGTCGCATGGATTCTGCTGATGATGCTCGGTGCATATTAGTGGCCAGGTTACAATGATTTCAAACGACAAATACAGACCAGAGACGATACAGCCTCCAGGAACCAGATCACGGTTGCAAGGTTCGCGCAACACGTTGGTCGCTCTGTAGAGGCCTTCCTTCAGGTGAGTTTCCCGTGTTGACTCGGGTCATGTTTATGTCCCAAACTGAATAGAATAATATAACGATTATGACAGGATCTGACGCCCACTGTGACTCGCAGGGAGGGTGATGATCGCTGGATTATCGGGCAGAATGGGATCGAGCTTTCCAACATGAGGCTTATCGGTGCCATAAACGTTTCTTCCGGTAGCTGGATGCCAATCCTTCAGCTCAACAATGTTTGGGTCATCTAGCTTCCCTGCTACCATTCTGCATGACCGCGATTAGCTATTTGTTACTTCTTGGATGTCGATTGGTAATGTCACATAGTAGGGATGATATAGACTATAGAAAGGGTGTTCCTCAAAGTAATACATACGGAGACGAATAACACCTACCCAGATGCTTCTCTTTGGACAGAATAAAAGCTAGGACTGTTTCCTTCCGGAACTTGAACAACGCGGTTTCAAATTCTCCTATGGTGCCAGTACACATCCGTTCCATCAGTATTTGAAGGAGGAAACGCATAAGCCAAGGGAAAGGAGGCAGCAAGGAAGGCGACGAGGCAAGGAAAATGGGAGGCGGCGAAGGGTGCCAGTTACAAGGCCACGAAACGCACGCAAAACTCGTCCAAGACGCAACTAAATTGAAGGCACCGCACTCATGGCAAGCGACTCCTCGGCTAGTGCTGTTTTGGTTCAAAAGGAGACTTGAGGCCTTCGCTGGGTGGGACACAGCTAAAGCTTATCGTCCCCTTGAGGTGGCGGTAGCATTGATTGATAATCGCCTGGGAGAAATCTGTGGTGTTAGAGATGCTTAAATCCCACCTGATTCCGATGGGCTTGGGCTGATGCAATTCCGCATCCAATGATGACGGCCATTCGCCATACTATTGTTGGGTAGGTTTTTGAAAATCTTTGAAAACATGCCTCGGAAACATACTTCCCGATGAGTATGGGCCACCGGGTTTCGTTTAGGGGTAGTTATGCTCCTAACATAGACACCTAGGTATAGTAGAACCGAATATCCGTGGTTGTGTCCTGGGGAGCACCCTGCCGGACTGAAAGGTAGGTTTTTGAAAAGTTTTTGAGTCACCTCAGTCACGGTTCCTGCCGAGCCGATTCACTCTCCGCTCGGCACCGGCAATCGAGCCGCGCATCCATCTGTATGCCTTCTGAGTATCGATTATCATGTTCATACCTCTGCTATGCATGCTGCAATCACTCGTGGGACCTGAGATTCTGCACAGAGCTTAACATATACATAGGGACTAATTATATCAAGTTTTTTCTGCAATTTTAGCTCTTGAAAATCATCTAGACATGTTTTTCTCTCGATCATTCAATACTTCACATAGTCTTTCCGTTGTTTTATCAAAACCTTGTGGATTTCCTTCAAATAAACACTTTGTGTGCACCACAACTACCTATTCCGAGAGCTATGGGGTGCAAGTTTGCGCCAAAGGGCAGATATTGCGAGTTTTCAAAAACCTACTCATTTTCGCGAGAGTAGTACGGCGTCGTGATAGATTGCCGCACTGGCATGAAGTGGGTGGTCTGAAGCCCGGGAGCCGAAATCGACCAACCGCCCACAGATTAGGGCGCCTTTCGGATGTGTTCTGACCAGTCTCAAACCCGAGTGGTCGTTTTTTGCCGATGCTTCAACCATATGCCTCATGCACGTCCCTGTTAGCGCCAGGGAGGGCGCGTCATCTAGTGGTAATAATCACATCTACTGCATATAAAAACATAAGATGCTACTCCCCAGAGGGCCATTCAAACGTCTTCAACTCGCCATGGAGTCCCACTACCACCCTGTCGGCTCAGATCAATCACCATTGCCGCACTTCGGGTGGCTCTCCCATATGTTATATCTCGGGTACTTGGGTCAAACATTTGGGCCGGTCGTAGCGAAGCGGCACATCTGCCACAACTTGTTGCGTTATGTCGAAGACGAGGACGACATTGTTATCACTCAAGGGTTGCTGAGGCCCGATTACTCTTACCTTGGGCTTCCTGGCACCTTCTCCGTCTCTCATGACATCTACTCGTATCTACGATGCAATTCGGTTGCGGCGGACAATTCTCGCCGAATCATCCTAGACTGCGAAGTCGCAGAGGATACGACCCGCGTCGTGCCACAAGCTTTGTTTGCACCATACGCTGGGTTTCCTCGCGGTCAAGTAGAGCTTCGGAATGCGTCTCTTCTTCCACCCATCTTCTTTTTCCGACCAGATCATTCAGTGGGACTCCCACTTGAAATTGCCAAGTCTGCCGAATCGCACAGCTCATTGCTCCTCTACGATGATTGGTGCCCGATGGAGGGCAAAGCTTCGATCAAACTGAGGATTGCTGTAAGTTGTCTCCTGATCAGCCAAGATTGACATCTGCTCACCTGCTGCAGTGGTATGGCTATAGGCCGTGGACAACCCAGATCCAGCTACGAAACCGCCGAAAGGAACCAATTACGCTCTCGCGTCTCGTAGAACTCGTTGCAAACAGTGTAGATCGATTTCTGCGCGTAAGTTCACCTCATTTGTCCGACATTGTCCTATCATCTGACCTCTTGGTTAGCACGATCATGGGCCTATTACCGATCCTTCCTTTCCGGTGTGGAGGATTGGTGATCGCCCTTACATTTCTCCCGATCGTATCGTGCTAGTTGGTGTAGTAGCGGCCTCTGGGGGTAGCATCATGCCAATTATGCGGCTCACAGATTGATGTTCTATTTTCTTGCGTCCCTCAGGCTTTATTGTGGCTATTTCTGGTGTGTGGATTACTGCTATACTGTTTGTTAGCTGCTGTATTACTTTGTTTTTTACGCTTCTTATTCCACAGCATGGTAGGACCTCACGCTATGTACGAATTTGTCTATTCATATCTATGTACACCGTCTTCCTCACTGGCACCATATACTATTGGAGAATAAGAGGGCCAGTCAGTTTAGGTCTGTGGTCGCTTGGGTGAGTATGCTCGTACCATCGTAACGATGTCAAAGATTAGTTGCTACGGCAGCAGGCACCTTCAAGCCTACTTGACTTTATTATATGAAAAAGTAGCTGTGCTACTGGTGTGCGCAGATGCCGAGGCAAGGATGCCACTGCCAAATTGTGATGGAGGGGAAACGAAAAGTAACTCGGGTGCGGAATCTATTTTTAGACTTGTCTCTACATCAGGTAGACGTCCAACTACTTTTCTTAATTTTTTTGTAATTTTTGCAATTTCTTGTAAA
>QFEY01000705.1:0-10714 GCA_003316435.1 Russula virescens | reverse complement strand
CCTTGCGCATCCGACGATAGCTGAGGGAATGTAATGTTCATCTCTTAAGCCGATGCAACCTCAAATTGGAGCACGAGACAACTCACACATCATTGTAACGGGACAAAGCGAACAGAAGACCGCCAGACATGATGTCACCTGCGACAATGTTAGGAGCTCGATCAGAATATATCGCTGTCCGCCGATCGAGTAGGTCTGTGGCAACTTTGTGAGAGTTGAGGACGACAATCGGTTGACCGGCTGCGTTGAGATATATGATATCACCTGTTCCGACATCGGATGGGCTTCAGAATGGGCCGAGAGAGGACGTTGAGAGGATGGACTAACCGTATTTACTTCGCCACTCTGTGAACTTAAGCCATTGCCCTGACCTCAGGTCGAGAAGGTTCCCTATGATCGGATAACCACGAGGACCTGGAGGTAGCATGCGATATGGGCTCGAGAAGTAGTGAGCTGCATATATCATGATGAGACCAAGAATGATGCCGAGCGGGAATAGTCCATGATCTTGTTCCTTGGGTTGGAGCCTCAGTAGTAAAGACTTTGAAGCCTGGAGAAGACCCAGAGGGATCGGAGAGAAAGATGACATGATGGTCTGGCTATGATCGACTAGCGTATGAGGCCTATGAACAGGGCTATCATGATGAGAGGACAAGACGTCTTTATGCTCTTCGAGTCCAGGCGTCAACGACGGGTGTCATGTGTCATTTTCAGTAAAAGAGGGGTTAGCATAGATGTTTTAAACGCGATCGGAATCACATCCCGTTCCTCATTGGCAGTACAGTGGCGGTAGTAGCCCCATTTAGGTTGAGACGTGTTTCGCTGTACCAGATAGAATGAAAGTCTGAATGCCGATGAGATGGATTCGACCTATTTCACTTACATGCGTAAATTCTATGCTCTAGATGTAACAGCCTTGAGACATACCGGCGCCACTTGCCGTCCTCTGGCAAGTGGCAATGCATTAAGACACAGCATATTCTTCAAGCTTGCGGCGATTTTGTTCAACCTACTGCCCAGATACTCTCCAACCTAATTTGCCTCGATAACCGTTGCGAAATCTTATAGTCGATATCTTGTGAAATCTGAGTCGTCGGGATGGCCAGGCGTTAGTTTTCATCCACATTGTTTGACTGACAGAACCTTACCTAAGTGTTAACATGTTAACTTTTGAATCCCGACGAGTCTACAGTGCGGCGTAATTATCCGCCACTCTGAATCGGAGGATGCTCTTTCACAATCGCAAGCGCCGCTGCCGGCGCCACCTACCTCTAGTGGATACTAGTGGTACTGTATCGTGACTGTACCAAATACCCAGTTAGACATTCAGACCTCCGACATCTCCTCTCTTAGTTAGTATACACGGCGCTGCCCAAAGGTTCAGGGACATTTCCTGTTGGCCCTGAAGGTCGCATGCCCGAAGTTGCCCGTATTCTGTATCCGGACGCGGGGCTGACTCAAGGCTAGTCAGCGTCGTCGAAAATGAGCATGTGGATCAGGACGATTCGGGTATAGATAAGATACCCGCAGCCTGAACTCACTACATAAAAATAACGTAACACGGCGCCGCAGCCGGACCGTCTGTGACCGCACATCCCTGTTGACGCGTCCATGCGTGCGCCGCAAGTCCTTAAAAGCTCATATACCCTCAGACTCTAAGCTTTCGCCGGACTTTACTACTTTAGTGCCTCTATCTTTGAATCTTTGATACGCTTACTACGATCTGAGGTTCAACCAAAATCGCAATCACATAAACTACTTGGTACTATGTGTTCCAGTAGACACGGCAGTCCACATCAGTTCGCATGCTCACCTCACGCACCGATACCTTGATGTATCTGTCGCTTGTCTTGTACAGAGGAATTCTGTACACGTCTACTAGAACGACACTACGCATTACTGTAACGTCAATAAGATTACCCGGAGATTCTATGACCCCGAGTTCTGGCACTTGCATACCGTAGGCACGGTTGACTACTACATAAATTACCGGAGTGCAAAGTCCTCGACTCTCTACAGGAAATCATTTCGCACTAGCTGCAGGGTAAAAAATAGGACCCCGGTCAGGACAGGCGCTTATGTGGAGGCCCAGGGTTGAACGTTAGCCTTTCGCGATCTGTGTGCATTGTGCATCAATTCAATTGGCTCTGCGGCTGTTAGAAATATTTTAGCTTTTGGGAAATGTTTTATTCTCGGTAATCAAACAAAAGCCAACTAAAAAAACACCAAGTGTCAAATAGTAGGAGATTTACCATCATCCCTGCTTGACGCACTGGTGCCGGGCTGGTACCCGGGTCCCTGGTGTGGGGGCAGTCAATCAGGGCAGTTTCCTCAGATGGGCAGAGGTCACAGCACTCTGCTACCCTCTAAAAACCTCACTGTCATATGGCCAATAATCCGGGGTGAATCGTAAACAAGAGGGTAGGTAAAGCGTGTTAGGTTGGCGAGGTATAGCAGGGGGATGGTAGCAGCCTAGAACTTGAAGGGTAGGATGGTGTTGCCTGGTAGGGCATACGTTTACTGTGGGTTTCGTTGGTGTTGTAAGCGGTTCAAGGAACATTTTAGACATAGCGCAACCGCACACCCGACGGCTGGGCCGGAGGGCTCGTCTCACTTCGGGCTCATACTGTAGCCCGAGTCCGAGGGGACGCATGGACGCTCCCATCATTTATTCCACGAATAACTACGGTCCTTATACCTACCTGTGTCTTCAGGTAACTAGGGGTTCATTAAGAAGAAACAAAGAAATCTCGAACAATGAGTTGGTCCATGACTCCCACTAGGGAGTTCCAAGGAGGTGAAAACCACCCGGCAGCCGGGAAAGGCATCACCCTGTAAACGGGTTTATTTAGGTTGGCTGGCGGGCTGTATCTCCCTTTGACACCCCTCCAACTGAGTTGTTTTCGACCGCTCAAATTGATGTCCCAACGGCCGAAATTCAGCTGCTATTTTAAAAAATCGCCCTTTGCTTTTTTTTCGCTGTGCAAGGCTGAAATCACCCGGCAAAAGGGTGAATTATGTGTGGGATTTATGCCGTGGCTCACCGGCTGATTTTCCCCCGCAATCTCAAGGCAGATAAACAACTGTTACAACGCGGCCGAAATGGCCTATGTGAAATGGCTGAAAACCACTCAAGGTGGCTGAATACCTTTATTATTTGCTATAGTAAAATATACATGTTTATTCTAAAGTAACCAGACCATACTACTGTAGTACATAGATAAGATTGGATGGTGTCCAGATGTCCATTGCAGCATCGCGTCGGTGTTGCCGTCATCACCATCATCTTGAGGGTTCTTATGAGGTGTGCAGAGAGGCTTTGCAGACACATGATGAAAGGGGTGAGGACAGTGCTATCATTCCAAAGAGTCAACTTGTAATTGAAAAAAATAACCCTGACATGTTCACGCACCGTCATGTACAAGTTACCTTATATGCACACTCAGTCTACAAGTTCGTACTTGATACCAGCTGGAGGAAACTAGAAATTAGGGGAGAACTGAAAGGATCCAGAGTGGGATGTACCATGTGTGAGAGTTGGGGGAATGAGTGGTGGAGCGTACTTGAACTGTCTATAAAGGGCCACTCTTCATTGCTTCCTTGGTGTTCACTTCAGTAGCTGGTGCTCTTTCACAGACATTGCAAACCAGTGCCGAGTCTAAGGAGTCTTTGATAGGGGTCCTAGTCAAATACCCTGGGGGAAGGTGCCTGTGAGCCGGAGAAAGTGAAGTTGGACCTAGAAGTTTTCAAACTTGAAAGTTCAACACGTCTACCGATGACATAATGACATGTTCTCACGGTATAAAGGGTGACAGACCCCTTTGGACGGGAGGTTATAGGCCTTTGGACTTCATAGGGTTCAAGCGACACATAATCACCCTTTAGGAGGGTGGGTCATCACCCTCCAAATGACGAGAAATTACACATTTTTTTGAAAGGTTATTTTCACCCGTTAATGGGGGTTACCGATCGTGCGGTCAATCGGTCTCTGAATTAGGGGTTATCGAACCACCCGTTAACCCCCCGTTTTTCCATTTTACGCCCGTTCAACGGGCATATTTCAGACTTACACGTCTTCATAGTGTCCATGGCTCCATTATATGCGCGATGATTGTACGTGAGCTGACAGAGCTCAACTCCCTAAATTCTACATAGGAAGTCTCAAGGGTATACTGGGAAGAGTAAATTTCCTCCAAAACACCCACCAATCCAAAGAAGTGGTCGCTAGCTGGCGCCATGAAAAAGTATTGTCTGAGGGGACGCCGATCGGGACTAAGCTAGTAAGCGCCCACGGGCCTACACCCGTGCCCCCTTCGATAAGGTACAGGTACGCCTCCCGCGCTAGCGCTAGGAGAACCCTGACCAAAATCGAAGTCCGCTTCGACTATTCCTTGTCTGACTCGGCGATTGTTACGAGAACCTGTACCAGAACACGGCTCCGAGCTCACGCTGTTGGGCTGCTCCGCTCAGGGATGACATATCCTACTCTTTACTATTTGATGCGTGCGTGACCTGAACGCCCAGGCCCAGACAGCTGGGCTGGGGACTACGAGCATTCGAGCTTCAAGCTTCAAGAGTTGTGACACCAAAAGAAGCAGCGCACGTCCTTCCCCTTGCACCGTAAGGAATAAGGAAAGTACTTTGGGCAGAAATATGAGGCACCAAAAGTGTCAAGATAAATGAGATAAAAGAGAAAGGGTAACCAAGAGGACGCTCGGGATGTCCTAGGCGCTCTGATGTGTGTCATCCCACGCACAACCCAGACGCTCACCCTTTGATTACCGATCTATCGAATCTGTACATACCTCAACATGAATATTCAACTATGTGTATGCTTCCTCTGGTATTCCAACGCTTACAGATCTCGACGCTCACGCTCCTGTGCAAGCAAGGCAGGAGCTTCTGAGAAGCGCGGAGAGATATCGCACTCGAAGGGCAAGGGACGTCTAAAGTTCAAATTCCCAAGTTAACATCGACTCGGACTCGGGGATATGTGATGAGCCTGCTCACATGACAATGCCGTGATCGACATAGCCCTCTACGTCCAAGGGAACAGGTTTTCCTGACGCATCTTTCTTACGCTCGATTTTCATTGCCCAGAGCATGACCGCGATGTCGATGAAAAGCGAGTTGTTGGAGACGTGACGACCGACGCACTCCCTACGGCCAAAGCCATAAGAAACGTGCCCCTCATCCTTGGTGTTGGGTGGGGCAGGCGCAATGTTCCCGTCGGCGTCGAGATACCGCGCAGGTTCGAATTGCGCTGCGTTCTCGCCGTAGACCTCGGGGTCGTGGTTCATAAGCCAAATGTTGGAAATACAGATCGCACCCTTCGGGATGAACATCCCTTCGTACCAGTCGTCCTGCATGGCCCGATGTGGCAGGCCCAATGGGGCAACGGTGTTCCAGCGTAGGAGCTCTTTGACCATGGCACGAACGTAGGGCAAATGTGGGTAGTCAGCGAAGGTTGGCAGCCGGGCGCGACCCACGACTGCGTCGAGTTCTGCCTGCGCACGGGCTTGTGTCTCCGGATACCCAATCATAGCGAGCGTCCACCAAGTCATCATACCTGAGGTAGACTCCGCGCCACCGAGGCTATGGAGGAGGGATAGGGCGATAACCATCAGTGGGCGCTAATTCAAGATGCAACGGTACTACTGACTACATGGCTCCTGCAACCCACGAACGCTCATTAGACGAGAGCTTGTTCTTCTCTACCCCACGAATCAACGTCGCTCCTAGACTTTCATGATCAACTCCAGTTGTCTGTGGAATAAATCGTTTTGTAGTACTAAAGCTTATAAGCGAGAAATTTTCGTACCAGTTTCTCCTCGACACTATGAAGCATGCCTTCGAGCATTTTCAAATCATGCCTATACCAGGCCTCGGCTTCTCGCTTCCATTTCGCCAGGCTTTTAAGAAATTTTATAAGGGAACCCCTGTCAAGTTTTGTTGGAGTACATTGACTCGGATAACCTCACCTGCTGGGGATATGTCTCATCCAAGTGAAGTACTCGACCAAGTGAGCACCCGGATAAGCGGCACGAGTGAGACGGCTAGCGAAATCGTTGATGACCTCCACGTTATGATTCTGTTCAGAAGTAATCGCAGGGTGGCCATAGACGATGGAAAGAATCGTGGATGCTGCAGCACGGCGATAATACTGGTCCCATCGCGCGGGTCTGGTGAGGCAGTCGGAAGCGAGGAGGATAGCTTCTACTGTTTGCTTCTCGTAAAACTTCTTTACTGAGGCTTTACCGAACCCTTCATTAGCTGCCTTGCGCATCCGACGATAACTGAAGGAATTTGATTTTCATTTCTAAGGCGGTGCACTTTGGGGTGAGAGGACAAGAGTGGCTCACACATCATCATAATGGGACAAGGGAAACAGGAAACCACCGGTCATGATGTCACATGCGACGATGTTACGCGGCCGATCGGAATATATGGTTGAGCGTCGATCGAGAAGGTCCGCAGCAACTTTGTGAGAGTTGAGGACGACGATCGGTTGACCAGCTGCGCTAAGGTAGATGATATCGCCTGGTCCGATATCGGGTGCACTTTAGAATGGGCCAAGAAAGGATGGTAGAACAGACTTACCATATTGTTTCCGCCACTCCGCGAACTTGAGCCACTGCCCCGACCTCAAATCGAGAAGGTTTCCTATGATCGGATAACCACGAGGACCAGGAGGTAGCTTGCGATATGGACTCGAGAAGTAGTGGGCTGCGTAAATCATGATAAGGCCAAGAATGACGCCGAGCGGGAACAGTCCATGATCTTGTTCCTTGGACTGCAGCCTTAGTAGCAAGGACTTGGAAGCCTGGAGCATGCCTAGCGGAAGGGGAGAAAAATATGACATGACGATTTGGCTATGATCAGTGACAGTACGGGACCTATGAGGAGGGACCAGGACAGACTCGACGGTGTGTATTTATGTTCTCCGGAGCTCTTGGAACCGGGCTGTGGAACGGGGCGTTAAGTGTCATTCCTATATACAGGAAGCCTAGGAGGGGCTGGGGTCACGGAATTATAAGCGGGATCAGTATCACAGCCAACTTCTCACCTGCACTACAGTCGTAGTCGTGTCTTCATTTGGGTGGTGACGTGTTTCGCTGTGCAAAATGACATGCAAGCTACTGATTGTCGATGAGATGATTGGGCGAAATGTCACACATTTCCATTCTCACTTACGGCATGTAGGCGTGCCATTACAATAACCCCTCCAGCACCACTCCAGCACCTAACAACACACGTCCTTTAATCGCGGAAAGCTTATTTAGCCCACCATCAAAATACCTCGAGCCTCGAAAATAGCTGATCATCTTGTGCGGAACAACTCCATACGCGTTCCTTTCTAGAGAGCCTTGGAAGGAACAGGCCAAATCAGAGTAAGTTTCTTCCCAAATTCCAGCAATTCTGAGGAAGAGGTCTGACAATCCGTTGATAAACCATATCACTCACAATCAGAAGACACTTATATGGAGAGAAAAGTAGCTGTAGCGGAAGCGATTCGGCCTGAACACGGAACTCAGACCCGTCAATTTTCCGCCGCCGGCCAAGCGCCCGCAACTTCAAAGTCCGCTTTTACGTGTCCGACGATGGCGATGACTGTCCAGACAGTGTCCAGACGGTCTCACAGGCAGCGCCTCCAAGGTAGGCTACGCCTCGACATTGAGGTTCAAGCTGGAGACTCAGACTTTCGAAATACATGTGATTGGCAAGGGAGCAACGCATGTGCATCTCGCATCACTTCTCAGGCCTGCGGGCATGAATTTCAGGGCATTCATTCACGCAGTACGAATAGTCATAGTCTTGCTCAAAGTCAGTATGCAGTATGCCAATGTCCACTATCACTGTCTCCCATCATCCATGCATGTCTCTGTACGTAGACATGTGTTTATGGATCGGCGCCGTGAGATTATCCCTATATCGGAATTGGATAACAGGAGCGCATAGGTGTCAAATCTTCCCCCAAAGATTTACATTCGTGAAGCTTGTCACTATCTTTCCAAAAATCACATACGTGTAACAGGGCGGTAGTCATTCTGCGTGCAAGGTGCAAGATACATACTTATGAGGAAACGTAGCCAAACTGCTGCATAAGTAAGAGCAAGGCTTCCAGGCCCGATATGAAAGCGCGGCCTATATCCCCATAATATAGTTCGTCCGAAACGGACACGAAGACCCGGTCTTAACTCGTCATCTGACTGACGAAACGGAGGTATTCCCGTTTCGGGGTGCCATGAGGATATCTGTGAGTCAGTATGATTTCATCGCGGGAGCAAGGACGGAGGGAAAGGTCGAATTGCTCTCCATCCTTGCTCCTGCGAACTAAAAGGGTCAAGTTGAGGAGTGTACCTTCTCATACAAAGGATGGCTAGACACCTTGATTAGCCTGAAATAGTTGACGAACGGGTGTGATGGAGTGGTTGAAACGTTGACGCACGTTGATGGCCAGGCCCGAGTCGGGCGGGCGGCCCCCAATTCTGTTCTGCCGCGGGTCACGCGTATGATAATTTGAAGATCCTACTGTAGCCTTCCTCAGCTCTTGACCTCATCTTTCTTCGCAACACGCAACACAACACCGTAAGGTCTTCGTCATGTCTTCCTCCACGACCGTCACGAACCACACCGCGCCCAAAACGCAATATGACATTCCGCCGTCCGTCTTTACGCTCCGTCGCAATGCCCAACTGGAGGCGCTGTACACGATCATCAGGGATAAGAACACGTCGCGGGGAGATTTCATCTTCTATTCCGACCGCATCATTCGCTTGCTCGTCGAAGAGGGCCTTAATCATCTGCCTGCTGTGCCCAAGGTCGTCGAAACACCGACTGTACGCGCCCCTGGACGTGCCTGACGTTTTCAACTATCTATACTCACTGCATGCAGGGGGCCAGTTACGAGGGTGTTGGGTTCGAGGGAAAGATCTGCGGCGTTTCCATTTTGCGTGCAGGGGAGGTGCGTGTGCTAACATATCCACCCAATGTTATGTCACCTAATTTATCAACATCCAGGCGATGGAACAGGGTCTCAGAGAAGTCTGCCGCAGCGTGCGCATCGGAAAGATTCTCATTCAGAGAGTGAATATGGTCTTTTATGCGACTCTACCAACACGTGGTGCTTATCGGTCAGCTAGGATGAGGAGACAACGCGGCCCAAACTTTTCTACTCCAAGGTATCCCATTGTGGTTTTCACGTCCTGTCGTACTGGAATGAGCGAGCGCTGCGCGTTCTCAGCTTCCCCAGGATATCTCCCAGCGCTATGTGCTCCTTCTCGACCCTATGCTTGGTATGCCCCTGTGCTTCCCGAAAACCCAACTGACAACTCATGCAACCACAAAAAGCCACGGGTGGATCGGCTATGAAGGCCGTTGAGGTAATAATGGAGCATGGCGTTCCTGAGGATCGCATTATCTTCATCAACTTAGTGAGTACTGCCTTCGATCTCTATACTAATTTCTTGGAGATATCTTACGTGGCGAGAACACAGATCTCCGCGCCCGAGGGCTTGAAAAGGTTCACTGCGCGCTATCCGTCGCTTAAAGTGGTAAGGCCACGTTTCTTGCCAAGCTCGTCTTTGTCTAGACCTCACACCTATATCAGGTCACGGGATGGATTGATGAGGGCCTCAATGAAAGAGCTTATATTATTCCGGGACTTGGTGACTTTGGCGAGCGAAGGTGAGCGCTGTCTGGTAGTACAACGCATAAGGACGCTCTAACACCTCTCAGATATTGTGCATGATACGTTACGTGAACGTACCTTTCGCATCTCCTTACCTGGTTTTCAACAAACTACAAGAATACATTGAGTTTTTGGTCTATCATTCTTTCTGTCTTTTACTGCTGGCGTGTACCTGCAAAGTGTCCCTCTAGGGAGAGGCTCTTAATGATTAGTTTCGCGCAAGGCTTTGTTCTTCGGCAGTGCTATTTGCGAATATAAAGCACCCTTCGATGCTCGATACGCTATTTCATCGACGGAACGGCTACTCTCATGCTTGGTGGATCACGACTAATACAGTACCTCCATTCTTCGATAGTAACGAGGAACCAAAGATAGGATTTTGGACGCACCTGAGACATTCAGCCACTGATCTGATAGCTAGAACAGAGACACTGGCCATTCTTTAGAGGCTCCCCCAGAGAACAACAGCGTTAATATTGGTTCCAATATCTAGCCAGTGTAGTCATCTACGATGTCAATCTGCATGGAAATATGCCCCCATCAATCCAAGAGCACCCACCGTCTAAGAGGGCGTTTGTGGGCGACGGTCAGCGAGTGTGCTCAGCGTCCGTTGACGACTACCTTCGAATGTGAAGATCACCTACCTTGAATAGAGATCTTAGTCATCCTTACGTTCTTCTATTGTCTGTTTCTTCCACGCTGTTGATCCAATATAGTCAGCAAGCTTATCGGTTGGCTACCCTTCGCAACAGGAAGACCCATAGTAGCCCTCGGACTCACCTCAATCACCACATGTTTGATTCGGAGCAGGGGCGCATACCTAGTTCTATTGGCCATAGTCTATTCTAATCACAACAATATAATCGTTCCTTCCATCATAAAAGAAAGAATCATCTACGGATAATAAGTTTCAGGGATGACATTGTGGAGGGAAGAGGAACCATAGTTCAATGGTGATTCCCAGCCAAAAACGGACCCAATGAGTCCGATCGATAAGGAATGACGCGGAGCGTCCCGTGAGAA
>QFEY01000703.1:0-31111 GCA_003316435.1 Russula virescens | reverse complement strand
CGGGGTTCGTCCCACCTGGAATGAATGGGATGGACATGAATGCTATTGCCGCAGCGCAGATGGGTCCGAACCCCATCCTATTACAGGAGATGATGATGAACCAGATGGCGATGATGGCTCAAATGGCGACAAGCTTGGGTATGATGAATCCAGGACAGTTCGGCGGGTACCCAATGCCACCTGGTGCTCAGGATGTGGGGATGTACGGTGGCCCTGGAGGATTTAATGGACCGCCAATTGCTGGTGGGCCAAATCGAGGGCGTGGCGCTGGGAAAGGTGAGTGCGCTAGACGTAATCATAACGCCGCTTTTTCTCATTTGCATACATCAGAATCCTTGCCGTCGGAAGTGCAACAACCCGCTCCTCCTCAACCAGTCGAGGGACCTGTTTTAAACCCCCCCACTACCGCAGCCCCCACCCCTACTCCTCCCCAGCCCGCACGACCCGCCTTTGCAGTCCCTGAGCGTCCCCAGTCGCCCACACTTTGCAAATTCTCGCTGAAATGCACAAATCCACACTGTCGTTGGTCGCATCCATCGCCAGTTGCGACGCCGGAGAGTGGAATGGTACTTAGTAATGAAGCATGTGAACAAGGAAAGGACTGTAAGGACAAAGACTGCATAAAAGGACACATCAGTCCCGCAGCTACAAACCCCGCTCTTGGTATGTGCCAGTACTTAGCTCGTTATTGATTTCTAACTTTATTATATGTAGTCGAGCACCAGCCAAGTACGCCGGCAACTCCGACAGTGCCAGCTCCGGCTCCCCATAACAATGTCTTCTGCCGCTACGGCGCTGGCTGTACCCGCCGGGATTGTACTTTCCAGCATCCCGCCTCGCGCAAGCTCGGAAGTTCTCGACCCCAAACTCAAGCAACGCCTTGTCGATTTGGTGCAGGCTGTACTCGAGCCACATGCCAGTTCCAACATCCCGAGGGGCGCGTACTCCCCACGACTTTCCACCGGGGACTTTCGACTACCACGCCAATAGTGAGCGTTTCAGCGCCGCAAACGGGGTCAATGGGTGCACCGAGCCCGCACAAAACCGTCATATTTAATAAGCCCAGTCAGAGCAAGGCATTGGGGGCAAAGGCGCAGGAAATTGAAGACGAAAGGAATCGTACAATTCAAGCCGTCAAAAAAGCCGAGGAGACGGCACCCAAGAAAGACCATTCTAAACGCACGCCCATTGCTGCATAGCCTGAGCTACCTACCAAAGCTATCCACTTATTGATGGAATTTTCGGTCAGAATCGGAGATGGCTACCACTTTTGTTACTGATTTGTCTATACATGTGTGCTGTATACATATTTCTCCCAATTATCTCTCCACATTCGTTGCCTACGATTTGGTGTTGCTAGCTTTACACGTGCATTTGCACGGCTTTAATTATTATTTGCGGCCGGGCGACCCGATGGGATAGGTGTTTATCTGGCCTGGCTCAACCACCACTTATGCATTCTGTGAAGTTCTCGCACTCGAAAATATGAGGAACGTGTTTGTTTGGAAACCATTACACTATTGCTCGTCTGACTCGTGGTGAATCGAATCATGACTCATTGCAATAACTCACCACCACCATTAAAAAACTTTGGCGATATCGCCAGACGTCCGAGTATCAGTGACCTGCAAAAGCCCTACGATGTCGGCCTATGGCACTATTGCAGTCTCCGGCAGTCCAGTCGACCTGCTGTCGCCAACCAGTTGGGATCTGCCAGCGCCACAGCCAGGTAAACCCTCCGCGCCCTTCCACTGCCTAGTTTTGCACCACCTCAGGCTGGACAGCGCACGCGCGGTCCCGGATCTTCTCGAATACACACACAGCATTTTCGCAGCCGAGGTCGAGGGGGGACAGTCGTATCCGCAGGAGGCGGACGCGCTTGCTGGTGGCTGTCCTTACACGCGCGCTGCCTTCGAGGCGTACTTTTGGGCGGCGGACGTGTTCGTCGCTGTTGGGATGGACGACGCGGCAGACACCGTTAGTGGTGAGGGGAATCTAGATGTGCATGTGGAAGCTTCGCGTAGGGGCAGGAGTTGGGAGGACGTGCTCGTCGGGTTCTACTATGTGAAGCCCAATTACCCCGGGCGATCCTCGCATGTGAGTGTGTTTCCTTTCAAGTGAAATCGCCTTTCGTCGGCGGTTGTGCCGATAGAGAAAGGGGGAAAAAACAGATCTGCAATGCGGGCTTTGTGATACCCCTTGCTCATAGACGGTTCGGGTATGGAAAGATCCTGGGCAAATCGTATTTGCATTACGGTCCCTTGGTTGGATACAAAGCGAGCGTCTTTAATCTGGTATACGCGAATAATACAGGGAGTTTGAGGTACGTGCGCGCACTACGATACTCTATGATCGATGGTGTTCAAATGTGGTTACTCGTAGAATTTGGGACTCATTGGGCTTCACCCGCGCGGGTCTCATTCCACGAGCTGGACGTCTACGACGCGAGGATGGGAATGGAGAAGAATGGTTTGATGCTGTGGTTTATTACCGAAGCTTCGTGGGCGAGGAAGAATGGGCACGCCCGATAGAACAGCTGTAGTGGGGCACGTAAAGGAAAGAAGAGAGAGCAGCAAAATTGTCATGAGATCAGAATGAAAACACGTATACGCATACAACCACTTTGAAAGTTTTTCTAGAAGGCAGAAATACCGGGTTTACTATCCAGAAGGATGAGGGTGAGACGAAAGATCGCAACCGGATGCTCGGGCAGGTTGTCAAGCCAAAAGGAGCCACTCCGGACAGGGAAAAAACCAGGTGGTGTAATCTAGTTAAGCGATTCTATGATCCGACGTTGCTCTTCGGATTTCGGGTGTCACCATTAGAAGGGAGTGAACAACGAAAGAAGTGATACCTTCACAGTCAGCCTTCGCTTGAGACAAATGCTTTGCTGAGATCTTCTCGCGACCAAGCTCCAGGTTTTGTAACATCTTGTCCTGGCTGGAGAGGAGTTCCTACAGTCGAGAAATGTGAGCACAACCAGTCATTTGTTAGGTGGGAGCGAAGGAACAGCAGTCCGCGAGAACCAGCGCTCAGCAGACATGGACAAGGACAACAAACAGCATGAGAGATACACATTGCACGGGCGTGACGGACCGTCAAAGCTTCCAATCGCTGGGTAATGGCCATCCAGAGTGCGCGTATTCCGTCCAGATCTTGTGCATAATCGGTAGAGTAATCCTTTGCGAGACTCGCGCTGTCGACCGGAATCTCGATTTTAAGTAACATGTATGCATAATGGAAGGTCCATGCTGCGTACAGTTCACTTCGCTTCTTCTCCACCAGCTCACTGCGTGTCGACAGCTGCACAAAAGACAGGAGGTAAAGTGATTACATTTCGAGACGCACAGACTAGAGCACGCACCTGCTTTTCGAGATGGCCTCTAGCGGCTCGCATAGCCTTCGCGGTTTTGACCTTATCCTTTTTCTCCATGGAGACTGGGAGAAGGGCACCTTATGGGAATGCAAGTAATTTGAGATGGGGTGTATCTCACGTTTCATCTGATTGGTGATGAGACTAAGAAGGCTGCGAATTGCTCAGATGAGTGTGAAGTTGACCCTGAAGAGAAGAGATTGCTGTAGCATCAGTGCCCTACTCTGGGTCCGCAGATGACATGGCGGCCATGTTGTCCATATCGTCGCCCTGGGATGGCAACCGTTTAGATTTCTTCTTGGGATTAGGCATCGATTGGTAAAAGTCAAAAAACGCGTCGCAGCGATTTCGCAGTTGTGGACAGACACGGTAACGTGACTTTCGAAGGCTCATCTTATCTTCCACTTTCTGTATCCTATCAATCTCATCTTCTGATCTACCTCATCCGAAAGCATACATCGCAAAAATGCCAATTCAACAAGTCACGAAGCTGAACACAGGGGCTATCATGCCCCTCATCGGCCTTGGTACTCATCTCTATTCCCATATGAATGATTACATGCTCTGTACGACTAACAAAGCCGACCTTCTCTCCTTTCGACCACTACAGGAACTTGGAAGTCCGAACCAGGCAAGGTCGAGCATGCCGTCGAGACCGCGCTCAGGAATGGATACAGACACATCGACACGGCAGCTGGATATAGTTAGTGTCTGAAACGTTCCATCATCCTTGTTTTCGCACACCTTACATCGATTCAGACAACGAGAGGGAAGTCGGGGTAGGCATCAGAGCCTCCGGCGTTCCGCGATCCGAGATATTCCTGACCACCAAGCTCAATAACATCGACCATGGGGACGTTCGAGGCGCACTGGACAAATCGCTGGAGTTGCTCGGGACTGATTACGTTGATCTCTGTGCGTGATTTATCCCTACACGATCGCCGTATGATCTGCCTCCAACTTTCGTTGTTGTGTAGATCTGATGCATTGGCCCGCCCCCATGACCAAAGATTGGAAGGCAGACAAGTCTCTGAACTGGCTTGATACCTGGAGGAAGATAGAGACGGTCTATCGCGAGCACCCAGAGAAAGTCAGAGCGATCGGTGTGCAATCTCAGTTGACAGCGTTGCCTCAGAGCTCAACAGCCGCTTTTCGCCGACAGGCGTCTCCAACGTCTCAGTTTCTTACCTCGAGGACTTGCTCAGGCTCCCCGACGTGATAGTTCCCGCTGTAAACCAAGTCGAGCGTCATCCGTGCGTTCTCACACCTTAAATTCGTTTCGGCGTTCCTGCAAATGCGAAACTTACGTTCTTCGACTTTGTTAGGGCGTGTCTTGAAACAGATATCCTTGCTGCGTGCGAGACGAATGGAATTGTCGTTACGGCCTACTCTCCGCTTGGCTCGGATTCATCGCCCCTCTTGACGCTTCCCGTTGTCGTCCGCCTCGCCGAAAAATACAACATTACCCCAGCCAACGTACTCATTTCATTCCAGGTAAACACACCCAACGTGAATGGTGAGGAGCATCTCCAAACGATCTCATGTTAGTCCACTGATTCATACTTCTGTCCGAAAAGTCATACCAAAGTCCGTCACGCCCGAGCGCATCATCTGTGAGTCCTATTGTCTATGTGTGATCACCCCAGAGCCCTCACCTTCATGGGGAATCAGCGAACTTCAAAGCTGTTGATTTGACCGAAGAAGAGATCGCCGAATTAAGGGAGATCGACAAGAAGCATCACTTCCGTGCCTGTCCTCCTAGTTGGACGGGTTGGGGGGATCTCGGATTCACGGACTGATAGATGGCCCGTTGCCGATTCAGCCTCGACGAGGTTGAGGCGTTCGGGGATATACAAAGCATAGGATCCAGCCGTCTTCCGAAGTTGTACGAATGATGAGCATCGCTTGGCCTCTGGGAATATTTTGTAATTGTGATATACACCGTGTACGCGACAGTGTCTACAGATCATCGCTCTTTGGTTATGTGGATGGTTTTACGTCTAAGTTCTACAACATATACCCCATCAAAAATCTACAAGGAAAGGAAGAGTGTCGACGCATCGTAGGATTATACCATTCTCAAAATGAGTAGACAGATGCGAAGCAAGCTACACAGCAGCAGAACAGAATCGTCAGTGCTCGAAACTCTGGAAACCATAGCATAAAAACGGCCTGTACGGGTCCCATCTGATGATTGATGACTTGGCCTCTGGAGATCCTCCTCATCGCTACTGCGTACCATGCCGTGGAGGCACCAGCTCCTATCAGACCTGGGAGAGGAAGGATACCAAGTGAACGAAGGAAGGACGTCGCCAGGCGGAGCAATGGTGTGTCCGTGTAGGATAAGGATGGTTGCTGGGTTGGAAAATCTCCGTGCGTATCACCCTCGCCATCTCCGCCCAGGTCTGTAATTCCTTTTCGTCTGCGTGAATAGAACTCCTTGAGAAGGAGAGGTAAGTTGGGAGCGAGCACGCTTCCTCGGCCGATGCCGATGAGGTCGGCGTGTCCTTGAGAAAGCGCGTCTTGGAAAATGGCGGGAGATCGCATTCCGCCAGTGAGGATAACCAATGGACGTCGGTGAGACGTCAAAGCGTGGATGGCGGATCGAGCTTTACGCGCAAAGCGAGCGTAAAAGACTTGGCGACCCTTGGCAAGGAACGCTAGACGTATTACTTAGCATGTGATGAGCAATTGGAGCAGAAAAGAGGACCTACACGGGTTCTCGTAGTCTCCTCCGCTGATTTCAATAAAGTCTATCATATCCCAGCGAGCAACATCGACGACATGGGCAACTGCCCTGTCTTCCGCTTCCTGTTCGGCTCGAGGGTTTTGAACAGAACCCGCACCAACATAGTCCGACGAGTTGAGCTTGACCCCCAACACGAAGGGCCTAGGTAATACCTCGCGAATGGCAATCACGATCCGATGAAGTAGATGCAACGGAGCACGTTTAGCGCTATAGGCATCGTCTCGGATATTGGTCTGAAACAGAGGTGAATACAGAACTATCTTGGCACGTCACGGGAAATATCACCTTGGGAGAAATGAACTCAGCAAGCAGGTCTGCAAACTCCGAGTCATTACGTCTGTCTGCGAACAAAGAGGGTCGAGAAGTACGTACAGCCATGTGATGCATGGAGCTCAATCCCGTCGAAGCCAGCATCACGCGCCAACTTTGCACTGAGGACAAAACGGTTCACGACGTAATCGATGTCTTGTAGTGTCATGGCACGGGGAATCGGAAATAGAGCCTTAAACGTCAACTTCGCAAACCAACCCCCAGAAACACTGCGTCCGACTCCAATAGCGCTTGGCGCGAGAGCCGGAACAAAAGGGGGACGGCCACCAATCACGACGGGAGCCTGTCGCCCGGCGTGCGATACCTGCATGATGATGAGCGTACGAGGAGTGGATGCATCTTGGCTTTTAGGCAGGTTCTGCTCAGAGGCCGGACGCATGGCACAGGCGAGCGCTTTATAGGAACGCAGGGTGTCCGAGGTGATGGTCTCAGGGATGACCATATCCCTCCCGAGCGACAGGTGATCACTCGACACTTGTACGTTTCCCGTCATGACCATTCCCCAACCGCCCTGCGACCAGAGTTTGTAGAGTGCAAGATGTTGTGCATTTGGCAAGCCACCGGAGAAGGCCGACATGTGCTCATACAAGGCGGCTTTTACGAGGCCATTCGACATGACGATGCCGGAGGGTAAGGCGACAGGCTGGAGCACGTTTGAGGGGGAATCTGGATGCCGGTCGAATGATTTCGACGGTTGAGGATGTAAAAGTTGCAACTTACCATGACGGTTGCTCATGAGGGTCGTGGGTTAACGCGTTGAACGCTGGTTGACGTGTTTCTTTGGCCCGAATCGGCCAGGAAAGTAAGTCGAGTTGCAAAGCATAGGATACGTATCATGACATGTGTCAAGGTATAAAATTGCACGTGCAGGGCCGGAACAGCGCACGCCCTTTCCGGTTTCCGGTGTCTGGGGCAAAGTCTCGCGAGTCTCGCCCAAAGTATAAACATATTTGTGGTCCTTGAGTGATCTACTGTAGCTGGTCTCACTCTCACAGGACGTCCGGTCATCGTCATCAAACACCGATTACAATGCAACAGCCATCAAACCCAGAACCTTCAAGCCCTTTAACACCGCCCGTCGCGACGAGGGGCTTCCTTTCATTTGCATGGGCACAGGGCCAAGCGGCTCAGTCGAAGCGCGAGATGCCTGGCCCGCCCTCACTCGATTTTGACGCGGGCATCAACACCTCCAGCGTGTGGACGGAGCATATAGACTCGGACGGCAGCTCGCGGTCACGTTCCGTCTCCGTTTCCCTTTCAGACGAAAGCGAGGATGATGACGATTTCGAGGGGGAGGACAACGCAGGCTGCCGACGCGAGGCGAGGGTGTTGTACGCGTTCGCGGGCAAAGCTGAATTCAGGGAACTGGATGTGAAAGCAGGCGATCAAATCGCTGTCATTCACGAACAAGTCGGCGACGGATGGAGTCTCGTGAAGACCCGTCGAGGTCGTGTGGGACTCCTCCCCCGCTCGTATTATACCGTGAATTCTCTTTCCTGCTTTTTCGTTTCGCTTACGCCTCTTCTTGCGTTGACCTCCCTCCCACTGGCATAGTTCACCGTCGACTTCATCTCCGCTCCGGAGACCGGAAATACGCTGCATGCACGTCACCTCACTGAAAGAAGCGAGCATTCAAACGCCTCGCTGACACCACGTGGTTCGACCGCATACGCACCTTCATCACCTCCTCAGGCAAAGCCTATCGTGGTGCAAACTACTGGCGAGCGCATGATGTCCGCCCTTCCTAGCTTCCGACAAGGTCTCTTCGGAGGCAAGAGCCTCAATCGATTCTCCAGCTTCGTAACCAGTGGTGCTGAGGCTTACGTGTTGAACGGTGCTAATATAGCAAAGCCGGATGTCCTTCCGCCATCGATAAAACACGTGTTTGAGGGCAGCGACGACGAAGAGCAAGCTCCCCGTACGAGTGTTGTTGGAGAAACGGATGTAACACGTCCAAGCGAAGCAGACAAGCACTTCGTGGATGCTGGTCCATCCTGGAGGCAGAAGGTCCCACCGTTCCGGGTCATGGTCCACTCGCCCTCGAAGCGCGCCTCGACGCTTTCCGGCTCATATATCGTCTATAGCGTTTCATCACTCTTCCACGTATCAACAACTTCCGACCCGTCGGACGCAGAGTCGATCGACTCTGTCAATTCCTCCCCCAACACCTCGCGCATCACCGTCCATCGTCGATTTTCTCACTTTGCCGTGTTGCATACCGCATTGACGCGCCGCCTTCCGGGAATTGCCCTTCCTCCGCTTCCAGAGAAACAGTACTCGGGTCGTTTCAGTGATGACTTTGTGGAAGCGCGCCGCGGTGACCTCGAAAGATACCTCGGAAGGATCGTAAGACATCCCGTCGCGCGATACGCGGAGATTTTGACTTTCTTCTTGAGTTGCGAAAGTGAACAGGTAAGCCCGCCGTCATCCCTAATATGTCAAGCTCGATTAATTGTGGGTCGGAATTGAAGGAGTGGAGACGCCAGCTCCCTCAACACCTGGCTCTTCCACCTGCTGGACCTTCGTTTTATCTTAATGTGCTCCATCCCGACTTTAATTTTGATGCTGAAGAAGCCACAGAGACCGTCAATAGGTTCGATGTTCACACAAAGGCCATTGACACCGGAGTGCAGGGTCTCCGCAACGTTTTTACACAAATCCGGCAAGCCCGGGTAGGTGAGGAGCCTGTCCCGTATAGGCCTGACATGGGGACCTGATTCTATCCTCTCAATGTAGAGATGTCAAAAGCGGAGCGCCTTCTGTCCTACTCTATACTTTCCCTTATTACCACCAAACCGATTACCTCATTACCCAGCGCTGGCGTGACGATTCGGGAGGAAGACTTATTTTTCCAGTCGGATCGAGAGGAAAACGGTGAGAGCGAGGAACCCAAGAGAGCGAAGGGTTATGTCAACGAGCAAGGAGCTTGGTGTTGGCGCGAGGGCTGTGAAGGTATGGTATGCACGCCGCAGAACTCGCTTTCACACACTGCATGCACCCTTAGATTGCCTGAAGCTCACTGGGGCACTGCAAAAGACGAGTGAGACCCTGCAGAGCGTCGCTGACCTGTACGACGATCACGTTCGTAGCACCCATCTCATGTCTATGAAGGCTTCTGACGGCCCTCCTTAGGCGCGCAGAACGCAACTGACCACACACGAGACCCTCAAAAGCGTCGCTCACCCTTCTCCACTATATGCAGTAAGCAACGCCACTTCTAGTGTCTGTTCGCGTGACTTTGCCTGTTAACACCCACCCGGCTAGCCCATCATTGATACTCATCGCAATGCGTTGTCACGATATACCGAAGCGATGGAAGGACCAACGGCATGTCGCCCCTCTGTCTAGCCCTCTTCAACCACTCATTCCAAAGCTCTCCGTCATGACATAGCTCGACGAGGAAGTCGCTTCGCGATGCGAAACCGTCCTGAACACGACGATGGCCGAGATGGACATCTATCACACGCAAAAGGTCGAAGACTTTGCCACCCTCGCAAAGGAGCACCTAGACGGCGAAATCGAATTCTACGAGCAGGCAAGTACACGATCCCTCTACCTTCCTATAATAATAATCAAATGCCCATGCAAAAAAAAAAACCGCAGGTTCTCCAACGTCTACGAACAGCGCGCCGCACATTCGAGCCGCCGATATACCCACATCTAGCGTCCAGCGGCACGCGCAAACCGTCTATCTACGAGCGGGACCTCGAGCGCCCGCGTTTGAACCCGGATCCGCTCCCGCAGCCTTGCCCGCACGTGTGGGACGCAACGCCGATGCGGCCCGTGAGCCACGCGATCCAGGAGGGCGTCGGCCTCCTGCTCGGCACCGCCGCCAATGCCGTTTCCGGTCGCGGAAGCGTGTTTGGGCGATTCTGGTGAGGGAGGGCTGAGCTGTGTATGAGCCCAGCTCGTGCTGTGCTGTATATCAGATGCATCTATCTGCCAAATCTTAATATCCAACATCTTGTATGTGAATTAGTTGTTACCGCCATGTTGGACGTTCCCATAATCGCAGTATGTTCATCATAAGAATTAACCTGCTTAGATTTCATGGATGACATCCGATGATAGGCCGCAAGACCTCACTAGCAACCTCCGCCGTTTTGTCATCTTAACTTATGGATTAAAGCACTGTGTGCTGCGTGGGGAATAAGACATCATTTCAAGGCATAAAATACGATGGATTGATATGTATGTATCATGCGTGCAGAATAGCACGAAGGGGAAAATAGTCATGGGTGCGTAGTATGCACTGATTAATTGCGTACAAGGCCGCCATAAAAAGGCTAAAGTAACAAGGAATGTGAAGCAAACTAAAAGCAGGCGTGGGAGCATGACAAGAAGTCCGATGAGTAATGCACGGCAGTTTACAGCGGAGAAAGTGACCAAATACCTGGGCACGCAGTTGGTCGGCAAGGCGCGTGAAAATGCAACAATCTTCGCTTTTAAATCAAATAAGAAAGACGGGAGATTCACCCATCGTTAATAGCAGGGATGATCTGTTCGTGCACCCTCCTACGTCAAGAAAATTGCGCCACGACCTACCTGATCATTATTCCATTTCATCGTCCGAGTCGTAGCTTTCGTTCTCGGTGTCGCTGAGTTCCAGGATTCCATTGTCCGGATGAGAGTCTGGCCATGGTGATACTGGTAAAGGTTCCTCCACAGGATACGAGAACAAAGCCATTTTTTCATTTTCAATCCGACTGTGTGGGCGGAGTATGGGCCATCTCAATCATTGAAGTATACGAAATCCAGTATGTGCTAGCGAGAGACGCACCGATCTTTCTCCCGAAGAATTTCCAAGAGCCTGTTCCTCTCCGGTCTGGTCGGAGCTGCTTGTATCTTCGCCATGAGGGCCTTGGACGATTCGATGTGTTTCTCGAGACGTCGTCCCCAAGTCACCATATCCACTGGAGACGGCGTTATTTTCATGCGCTTAGCGGCTGGCGGTCGAGAAATAGCGTCGGCAATGAAATTCACTGCAATCTGCTCCAAAGAATTTTCGGATGCGGCAGTAGGAGCCGTGGTAGAAGGTTGCTGGTTGTTACCCGCTTGAAGCAACTTTCTTTTCCTACTTTGAAGGACCAGTTGCCGTAGTGTTTGTTCTTTGGCAAGGGTTCCAGCTTCCGTGGCGTCCAGGAAACCAACCGTTTGGGAGGGATGTGGACCGTCAAAGTTCTCAGATTCGATCCGTTCGATCTCTGCTCCGAGGTGGGATATCTCTGCGGCGGAGTGGGATGCCTCCGTGACTTCCTGGTTCATGGTGAACGGAGGTGCCTCATGGCCGATAGATGTTGTGACGACTGACGAGTCGGACATCTCCGGGGGGAAAGTGGGGAAGACGGCAGTGGATGGGCATGCAGTGGACGAGGCCAAAGTCGAGGATGAGGTCATAGGTAGTGGAAAAGGAACGAAAGTTTGGGAGATTGTAGAATCCGGGAAAAAAAGGGAAGCCCCACCAGGGGGCAAATCTCGTGTCATTGCAGAGTCTACGTCCATTTGATCGTCGGGACTGTGGATAGATTGCGTAGAATTGGTTAATGGACGAGTCGCTGCGGTGTGGACAGGAGTGGAAGGACTTTGAATGGGGTGCTTGGATGATAAGGTACCGTGTGACGTTTGGTTGTCAGAGTTCGACTTGATACCCACGGGATCTTTGGGGTTAATTGTTGAGGGAGGGGAAAGGGGCGAAAGCGAGTCCAATTTATGTGTAGGAACTTGTGACTCAGAGACGTCTTCAGGGCCCGAGTCTTCTGTGGACGAATCTGAGACAGGTTGTGGTTGTGGTTGCGCAGGACCCTTTATTGTACCTTTTGCATTGATCTTCTGTACCGGGTTCATGTTCTCCGACGCATATTGTGGCGGTATGCGATACCAGAAGAGGCGGACGCCAAGTAACCCATCTAGGCCACCCATTCTGGGGCTATGCCAAGCGACATGCGCATCACTCTCGGTCTTGAATTCGAAAAAAACCTTTCCTTCCACAAGCTCATAGCGGTTCGCTTCAAAGGGGAATTGAGAAAGCCATTCAAGAATGAATGACTGGGTGCGAAACTTTCGTGGGAGAATCTCCATCACGACCGAACGGGATGGATTGGGGGATGGTTCAAGCTCCTTGAGAAAGAAGCCGCGCGCTGTTCCAGCCTTGGTGTTGTCATGAGACATTCCAAGAATTGCGGGCCTCCCTCCCTTTAAAATGGTCACGTAAGGAATATCGGATGTTGGAGGTGGTGGGGGAAGTGGAAAAAATGGGATGGGACAGGGATGCGCATCGACCAGTGGATGTGGATGATTGACAGGCGCAGTGGGTCGAGGTGGCAGTGGGAGCCATGACGGAAATAAGGAGAAGATAGGAGGCATACTTGGCGAGAAGGGGGTCGCTCGACTATCCAAGGGACGAGTAAGTCCGATTTCTTGAGAGATTGTAGTGGGGTGCAAAGAGTCTGGACAATGTTGCGTCATGGGGAGGGGCGTCCGGTTCATATTCATCTTGCTTGTTCCGCCAACATAAGCTGACTTGTTGGAACCGTTCGTGGACTCAGAATTGTCGCCCGATGGACCTGCAGGACCATCAAGAGGTGCCTTCTCTTGTACCCCTTGCATATGATTGGGGCGATGTTCCTGATCTGAAGAATTATCAGATGACTTTCTACGAGGGATTGTGGGTGTGCCTGCGCGTGAGGAGTCAGGTTCTTGAACACGCCTATATATCGCAGGCCTAGACCCAGTACTGTTTGTCGCGAGGCCTCCATTCTGAGCATCTCTAGAGGGTGCATTCGAAGAAGGGGTAACATGACGTGCACCGAGGCCAGCGGGGGACCTTTGAGGACGCATGCGGGCTTTGACGGGGCTGGTCACACCTAAAAGCCAAATAAACCACCCAGGAGAATGGTTGTAACGAGACGAATACCTTCGAGATTCACGCCAAGGCCATGTCCGGGCTTGTATCCCATACGAACGAGGATGGAGTAACCTATTCCTTTTTTCAATGGATCGGGGGGTGTTCGCCTGGAAGAGGCGGTATTCCGCAGCTTGATGTTGTCTACGTCGATTTGCTCCTGTGGTGGAGTCTTTGGGGGCGACGTTGACGTATTCGGATTGACCTTGGCTCTTGATGAGCCCAGAGTATCGTCGTCGTCATCATCGATAACTATCGGTGAGGTGCGCGATCCTATACCACGAACAACCATGGTGGGCGAGTTTGAAGAGATATTGGCTGAGAGCGGGATCTACCCCTCAGAAAATCGCTCTAATTACGTAATCGATTGGGGGTGAGTGAACAATGGGGTTTACACCCGTCAAAGGAATCAGTCAATCTATTGTGCTTTCGTATGTTTCGAATCCCCATCTCGTTGAATGAGACCGACCCCCGTTATAACACCGTCCGCCAACACATCCGCAATCTTTCTGCCCTCTGCAGCTTGGTGCTGTACCTTCTTGACAAACTCCTCCTTGATAGCCTTCGCGCGTGCAATCTGCAATTGAACCGTGATTAAGGGGGAAATACAAAATGAGCGCGTTCTTAACATGCCTCTTTGGTGTGGTGTAGGCACTCCAAATAATCTTCCGCTTGTGGTGTGCACTCCTTCGGATTGTCCGTTGCAGCGTAACACTGGTTTATGGAATGTATGGATGGTGGATGGGGTCAGTAATGATGGCTAGATTTAGGGGCGAAAAAGGAGGACACACCTTGGAGAATTCCTGCCAGAATGCAAAGCAGCGTGATCGACCTGCAGCCCCGCTGAACACACACAACACTCGAAAGGTTTAAGCGAGCGTCACGCACCACCGTTGAATCCGAAACCGGACTGAAACGAGGGGGAGAAAGAGGGAAAATTACTCGGTTAATACGAGGTGATCATGGGGCATAATTTTGTGACAAAAACTCACGGCCATGATGAATCGGAGACGTGAAGCAGACGTAGAAACAGTGTGGAAACGTAGGCGCCCGTACTTGCGAGAACCGGTCCGGGAAACGCCCTGCCGTTAACTTTGTTCCGTTCACTTCTCGTAAGTTTCGGTCGGTCGTTGTCGTTCATGTCAGGTCAGGCAGAGCACACATTCGTCAAGGCGTTCGTCAACATCCTCGCATCTCAACCAGTCACGTTCGACGATGATTTCCAAGAACAGCCAGAAAAGACGCTGAAAAAAGTCCCCATCGTTCAGGTGCGTGCAGCGATCGATCCAAAACATTAGACAGCTGCAGCCTCACACAACTCGATAAAACCCAGCTCGACGTGCCCCCGCCCCCAGAGTTGAAACGGGATCATGCGCAGTCTTCCGGTGGGTCCCGTCGATCTCAATAATGCTCTCTGCGCGCCTTTTTTTCCACGGGTTTACCTGACAATTCATTTCATCCACCGTGCATTACTTGTCGATTAGCGCCAGCCACTCTGCAAATCACGTTCAAGTCTCTCAAGCCTTCGTTCTCGACGACCATACCCGTCTCCCCCGCGGACCCCATATCCGCCATCAAGACCCAAATTGCCGCGCAGCCGCGTGCGCCTCCCGCCGAGGCGCAGCGACTCCTGCTGAAGGGCAAGGCGTTGGCGGACGCCAAGCTGCTGAAGGAGTATAGCGTCCAGGACGGCGATACGATCAACCTCATGGTCAAGCCCGGAATCGAATGGGATCCTACCAAGTCTCAGGAAACACCGTCGCTACTGCTGTCCGTGGCGCCTCCTGCAGAGACGGCGTCGCTTAGCCCTTCCGCCCGTCCTGCGGAGAAGAAACGGGGTCACGTCCGCATCCCTTCTGTCGTCCTTTCTCCCACCCCGTCCTCGCCTCTGGAAAAACCTCAGGACATCCAGCTCGTCGACGGAGACGGGTGCACGCTCACCCCGGACGTACCGACCGAGTCTGCGATTCCGCCGTCCACGTACCGCACCGCTGTGTCTCAACCGGAATATTGGGAGAAGTTGCTCGCTTTTCTTAGGTTCGCCGGCCGCATTCCCACCTATAACTACGCATATTTTTTCGATACTGACCGACTTGCCTGCCCCCTTGTTCCAGGTCTGAGTTTCAAAATCGCGGAGACGCGTCGATCGCTTTCGAGGACTACCTTGCCGCCAGTAAAGGTGTCCTGACCGCCAGCGAGGTTGCAAAGATCCGCGACTATGTCGGCGTCGTCGGCATGTCTGGGACTTGATTGATGTGGTGTATACCTCTTTCCTTACACACAAACAATAATCACCTCTTTTCCCTTTCTCCCTCTGCACTTACGTACTTTCAATGTGTGGTTGTCCAATTCATTGGTTCGGTGGATTGTAAATTTGATATGCCATCAGCATTCGTTTCGTACGTTCTTTCGAAAGGAAGCACCACATGCATCAATGAGCTCTACGATATTTGCAGTATGCTGTTTCTTTCATAATACAGATGGGTTATACAGACACCAGTCAGGATGCGGAAGTGCAACTTGATTTCATTCAAATCGGGGTACATTATACCATCTGCAGAGCCACAAACTTTCGATAAGACGATCTTCACACCTAACAGAGACGATGCATGCGCTTGTTGACGAAGTATATAAGATTTTTTTTTATCGCTCCTCACAGCTTACAGATCAAATTTCCAACGGCAGGATATGTGGAACGGGGCCAACGGGAACAACTCGAGTTGGATTGACCTAAAAACCCAATCAGTGTCACAAGTTCTTTCTTCGCAGTCAGACCCAAGCGTACATGTGGGTGCGACCAATAGTAGTGCGTCTTGATATGATCAAAGTTGGTAGTAGACTTGAAGGCATCATTCTGCCAATACAGCCTACGGAGCCAGCTGAAGATCGGTATAAATCATTGAGCAGACAGAACGCCAGAAAATAGTGGGAAAAATGACATGCCGATGCATGTTAGGATATCCATCACGAATGGTTCGAATGTTGCACTTGAAATGGCCGACATAGACGGGATCAAAACGTATCTAAATGACATGAGAAGTTAATGTCCCATTGTCAAAAGTGGTCCGGCAAACAAGCGCTCACGATGGTCACGTAGAGTCTGATATCGGCCTCAGTCAGGCGCTCGCCGATAAGATAGGTCTTGTCCTTCAACACGGCTTCAATACGGTCAAGAGCTTCGAAGAGGGGTCTGACGGCATTTTGATATGCCTCTTGGCTCTGCGCGAAACCAGCCTTGTAAACACCATCTACGACGACAACATTCAACAAGCCCGCAAAACTCTGCAAAAGAAAGGCAGCAACGCACTGTTGATCTTGTCATACACCCACTCATTCAGAGCATCGATGTCCGCGCGTAACTGCGCGGGATAAAAGTCGAGCTGGGCTTTATCGTCCGGAAGGAGCGAGTCGAAATCGGAGTTGAGCATGCGGATGATCTCGGACGACTCGTTGTTCACGATCGTATGCTGTTTCTTGTCCCAGAGCACCGGCACGGTGAACCGGCCAGAGTACGCTGGGTCCGCGCGCAGATACAGGTCCTTCACGTGTCGCGAGTCGTACAGCGGGTCCGCGTTCGCGTCCGGGAACTGGTCCGCTGACGCGAACGGCCAGCCCTCCGTGCCCATGCGGGGAGAAACGACGGTGAAGGCTGTGTGTGTGTCCACGTCCACGCACGTTTATTCCGGGGTGTGCATATTTATTTGTGTTTTGCGTTTGGATCGGGTCGGGTCGGGTCAGGTCGGGTGGGGTAGGGCTTAGCCGTTAGGTGGGGACTCAGCCGACGAAAGGACGCTGCTCACGGATGATGTCCTCGAGCCCTTTCAACTTGCGCATGATGAGGGTGCGAGAAGCCCAAGCTAAAGCGAGACGCCAGTCGCTATCTCAACACACATCCACGGGCGACACGGAAGAAGCAAATGGCCACACTCACGGCACGCATAAGAGACATAGAGATGATAGCGATCTACATTGCGAATCGAATGCGCGTTAGCGTGAATGCCAACCGCAACGGATGCCGCCGGCGTCAGACAAAGAAAAGGGGCTAAGAGCAACGCCACGTGCCTCTCTCAGGGGGGAACTCGCTCCCAGCCTTGATGAAGTTTCGGAAGGAGGAAGGGGCACGCTTGAACGCGCCGTTGGACTCTGTGGTCATCCTGGATATGTCTGATAGATTGGAAACGTCGCGAGACATGACAATCGTGCTCCTGTGCAGTCGACCGGCGAAATGAGATGCCCCACAGTGGGGTTTATATACCCAGGTGAACGGAAGGTGGTGGTGAGGAGGGCGCAAACCTGAACCCCTGAGCCACAGGGAGAGCATTACTAATGGGCTCTAGGATTGGATTGGGAGTAACAGCCAGAAACTTGACTAAACCCCCCCATACGAAAAGGATTCATCATTATATGTGTAACTGAGCTCGGGCTGTACCTGACACCACCCCATCCCTCATCGACCCCAGCCGCGTTCCGCGGATTGTCAAGACTTGTCGGCGTATAGAAATGCCCGACATTCTAACGCGGGTCTTGCAGACTTGAAATACTTTGCTCTGATGACCGATCTACTACCCCCATGACGTTAGAGTGGTGCTTCAAAGCTTCAAAACTTGGTGGTGGCGGCGCCTGCTTATTGCAAAGCCCATTACGCGATTTGCTAACTCGGATTTGTAAGCATGAGTCTCGTCCTTCCCCGTGACCCCGTCGCTGCCCGAGATCTCAATCAGTGAGATCAATCAGCATGTGAGGCAAGACTATAGGCTCTGACTTATCATGACTAACTATGGTTTGTAGTCAAAACTAGTGCTACAGACCTGAACTAGCCAGTGGCCACGTACTACATCATGCACGCATAGTCTAGATTTCAGGTTGCCTGGGACGAACTTTGGACCTCGATATGTAGGTGCGACCTTCATGGCCACATACAGGTCAGTAAGCTTTACAGTATTCACGCCGCAATAAAAACAAAAAAATGACGAAGGTAAAGGATGCGCGCTTTGTCATGGTAATGGAGATGTTGAATTTTGAATCATTCCCTCGCTGTCATAATCCCGAAATTTTTTAATCGCGCCCATCATGCCATGTTGCTCAGAAAGGAAAAGAATTCTCCCAGAAAACTCTTCTCATAATCGTAAATGACGAGTATACCCACTCGATGGTTCTCCGTTAGCACCCGCCCACTTTAGATGACGCAAATAGATATTGGCTGAGCTTGTAGAAGAAACACGGTATGGTATATCTTGTGAGAGAGTTACCCTCGATCCCTTCTATGCATTGTTTTGTTGCTTTGTTGCTTTTTTTTGACAGGCACCGGTCGGTCACTGGCTCTTGTTATTCCTTTTGGGTAATCCCTTTAGAAACTTTCCGCAGGCCCTTTGTCAACTACACATTGCCTGACAAGTCAGATAAATTTGCATCAGATATTCTAGAACCCAAAGATTTTTCCCACCAGAACGGGTGTTACTCATGTTACCATCTACGCATGGAGGCCATTAGTAGTAGGGTATACAATGCCATGAGAACATCTTAGGAATAGGTGATGTGTAGGTATACTAGTCCGAAGTCCCCCACATAGTCCATGAAATGCTAGTGTAGAGTATCAAGAGTAAAGAAAGAATTATCTATCACGCAAAAAAAGTGCTGTCCAACACCCGAATGTAAATTTAAAAAAAGGTCCCAGGGTTCGAAGAGGGTCCTAGAAAAGGAACGCGCCCAAAGCAATACCGACGAGGCTGACGACAGAACCACCGCTAGGAAGACGGACAGCCAGAGCGGAGTTCGGCTTTGACGTGCTTGACGCACGCGCGTTGCTGCTAGTGCCCGACTTGTTGGCGGCGGCAGCATTGCCGGCGTTGGTCGTGGGAGTAGTCTGAGCTGCCTGCGAAACAAGAAAAAGATGTTAGCGATGAAGACCACAGAGTTGAGGGGGAACAAGTGGGATGTGGTTGGAGAGGGGTAAGATACCCACAGATGAAGTTTGCGAAGCGGCGGCACCATTACTGATCGTTGAGGTTGCCTTGCAGTTTGATGTCGGTGGGGCAGGGTGAGCTGCAGGGGTGTTTGGTTGACCTTGCATCCACGTCGATCCGCTATATACACCCATAGGCTACGCAGGAGGACATTAGCCAGGTACTGGCATGAAATGATCTCAGGTATGAGGCTCACCTCCCCAGTGCTCCCTTGGCACGTGTCGAAACCAGTGTCATAACTGCCAGGCATGTTCCATGCGCAACCCATGATATCGTAGATGTGATTACAGAGCGAGGGCGCCTGGGGCGCGTCCTTGCAAGCGCGGAAACAAAACTGGTTGGCAGCAACGAAGTTCTGCCGTGTGAAAAACCAGTTGATGAGCCGCCATGGATGAGAGATGAACCCTTCTCAACATACCGTCCACTCGTGTATCTGTACAGGCTGGCCAGTGAAAGCGGACGAGAATACAAGACCTCCAATGGGGTTGCCTGATTAATGTGTTAGCGACACACGCAGCCTGGATCATTCTTCGACAGTGTATCGTACCATTGCCGTCTGCACCATGGGGATCTAATTCTCCTCCACCATCTCCGGCCGGGATGTTCATCTTGGTCAGATCGCCCACACCTTAATAAAGTAAGGTAGTTGTCAATGAGGATGACGCGTTTGACGGGGAAGGTGACACACCAGTGACTTGAACGTAATCTGGGGTTTGTACAAAGTGCGCGCCGGTAATGGTACCATCGGGAATAAGACGGGTGCCATAGCCAGACTGTCATCAGGCCTTGAGCAATGAGTGGATAAAAAGTGATGATAGGCTACATACCTTAATGCACCATGAAACTTCAATGCGCTGAAGGTGTGCCGTCAATCACACACTCTCTTGGGGAAGCAACAGACGGGACGCACCTCGGTGTTACCGATGGCAGAATTGGGCCCAGGGTCCGGGGGCGCGAAGATACAGAAGTCGTCAACTGAATTCACTAGGGGAGAAAAAAAATGCGTCATCATGACCGCTCGACGCGCTTTACTATCTCATTTTTTGGCGTCCCAGCACTCACCGTACGCGTTCTGACATTGGGACGTCTGGTTGGAGCCCGTCCCGCACTGGTTGGTTCCCGCTTGTCCATTTTGTGACTGAACAGGCAAGTTGGATGGGGTATAGGTGGCCGTGTAAGTCTGTGCGTGGACGCCGAGGAGGCCAAAGTGTAAAACGAGCGGGAGGACGACGGCGGAGAACATGCGGGGCGTTCGTGACCAGGTGGGAGGGGAAAAAGAATGGGAGGCCAAATGGGTCCAAGTTGGGTTACCATGCGTTTATCAACGGTTTCCTGACATGGTCAATCAGGCCAAAGCAGTGGATGGCATGTGAAGGGTCCACCAGGGGTCCGCTGTTGGTCCATCGCATGACAGAACTATGGCGGTGCATTTGAAAGACAAGCGCCAATTGATGCAACCACCACCACATCGACCCCCAGCGCCCGTGTCATGACACCCAACCGTAAGTTATTGCCCTGTCAAATGGAAGAAGACCAGACACCGGTCAACATTTCGGAAGCAACAGTGCGTAAAGCTGAAGGTCTGAGCGGTCTGATTCGAAACTGTCCGAGTGTTGCGCGCGCAAGGCCCGAATATTGGACCTGGGGGAGATTGACAGGCCCAGATTTTCCCATAACGTCTCCCGCTGATCCGTCAGTTGGCGTTTGCCTTGCCATTTGGCACTGCATGATCCCTGCTCGCGCTCCTGCTTGGCAAGGTCCTTGTTACAGTATGAACTTCGGAACAACCGCTGCTCCTTAAGCTACCTTACCTACGTGGTCTCCTTCACTCTACAGTAAGTCTCCATTAGTTTACTGGGTAATCCCCTTGGTAACTTCCCGTAGGCCCTTTGCTGATTACATATGTTGACTTAGAAAAACGAAATTTCTGGTAACCTGGAATGCAACGTATCTTTTCAACAGAACGGATGTTACCCATGTTACCATCTACATACGGGGGCCATTAGTGGCAGGGTACACAATGCTGTGAGAAGATCCTAGGTATAGGTACGTGTAGGTATAGTCCCAAGTCCTCCACATAGTCCATGAAAGGTATCATCGAGAGTGATGAGCGAATTATCCGTCATGTAAAAAGAGTACTGTCCAACACCAGAATGTAAATTAAGAAAACGTCCCAGAGTGCGAGGGTCCTAGAGAAGGAACGCGCCCAGAACAACACCGACGACGCTGACGACAGGACCACCGCTCGGAAGACGGACAGCCAGTGCGGAGTTCGGTTTTGACGTGTTTGACGCCTTGGCGGCGCTGTTACTGCCCGACTTGTTGGCGGCGCCATTCGTAGGAGTAGTCTGAGCCGTCTGTGAAATAAAGGAAAGAAGATATTAACGATGAAGACTATGGAGTCCAGGAGGAACTAGCGGGATGTGACTAGAGAGAAGCAAGATACCCACAGTTGAGGTCGTCGGGGTAGCACCGATCGTCGAGCTTGTCTTGCAGTTTGATGTCGGTGCCGGATTCGTTCCGCCAGGTGAACCCATAGGCTATGCAGGAGTGCATCAGCCGGGCTCTGGTATGAAAGGCCTCAGGAATGGGGCTCACCTGATCAGAATCCCCTTGACATGTGTCGAAACCGGTTTCATAACTGCCGGGAATGTTGAATGCGCAACCCTGGGTATCGTAAATGTGATTGCAGAGACCCGGCGCTTGTGGCGCGTCCTTGCAAGCGCGGAAACAAAACTGGTTGGCAGCAACGAAATTCTGTCGTGGGAAGACCAGTTGATGTGCCGTTATGGAGAGAGATGAACCCTTCGAAACGTACCGTCCACTCGTGTGACTGGACAAGCTGACCAGTGAAAGCGGACGAGAATACAAGACCTCCGATAGGATTGCCTGTTCAATGCATTAGTGACACTGCGCTTGGACTATATTTGGACGATGTATCTTACCATTGCCATCTGCGCCATGGGGATCCAATTCCCCTCCAGCGTCTCCGGCCGGGATATTTATCTTGGTCAGGTCGCCGACGCCTTCAGGAAGTAAATGAGTTGTCAATGAGGATAATGTGTTTGAAGAGGGAGAGGACGCACCAGTGACTTGAACGTAATCTGGGGTTTGTACAAAGTGTGCGCCGGTAATGGTACCGGGGGGAATGAGACGGGTTCCATAACCGGACTATCATCAGGCCTTGAGCAATGAATGTGGACGAAAAATGACGATAGGCTGCATACCTTAATGCACCATGAAACTTCAATGCGCTGAAGGTGTGCCGTCAATCACACACTCTTGGGGAAGCAACCAACGCGACGCACCTCAGTGTTACCAATGACCGAATTGGGCCCAGGGTCCGGGGGTGCATAGATACAGAAGTCGTCAACTGAATTTACTGGGGAGGAAAAAAAGTCATCATGACAATTCGGCGCGCTTTCCATCTCCCACTAGGTAGCTCAGTACTTACTGTAGGCATTCTGACATTGGGACGTCTGGTTGGAGCCGGTCCCGCACGCATTGGTTCCCGCTTGTCCTTGTTGCGTTGTTGCAGGCAAGTTGTCGGGGCTGTAGGTGGCGTAAGTCTGTGCATAGGCGCCGCCGAGGAGGCCGAGGTGGAAAACGAGCGGGAGGGCAACGGAGAACATGAGGGGCGTTCGTGACCAAGTGAGGGAGAGAAAGAAAGGGAGGCCAAATGGATCGAAATTGGGTCGCCAAGCATTATATCAACGGTTTCCTGACTTGGTCGATCAGGCTAGCGCGTTGGATGGCATGTGAAGGGACCACCAGGGGTCCACCACATGGCAGTACATTGAAGAACAAGCGCTAATGGTCGCCTCGGCGCCTGTGTGTCATAACGCCAAAATGTGAGTTACATATTACCTTGTCAAACGGTGCAATAACGGTGAGACACCAGTCAACATTTCGGAAACAAAAATACGTAGTTGATCTGCGTGCAGGGCCCGAATAGTGGACATGGGGGCGATTAGCAGGCTCAGATTTTCCCATAATCTTCCCATAAAGGGCATCTATGCACCGGCTTGGCACGGCCCCTTAGTAGCGCACCAACATGGCGGTCTTCACTCAAATTTTTGACATCCTTGGTCTAGTTTACAATACTACTGTAGCATCGGTTCGCGTTCTGTATTTTGGACCTTTCGACTGCTCTTGTTCATTCTCAAAGACGTAAGGTCGGAATTCGTCTTTAAACGCGATAAGGAAATTAATTCAACATGGTGCCTGATTCGTTACAGCACAAGCGACAAAATTCGACACCTGCCAATACAGAAGACAGTGGGAGGAAGTACTAACCAATGAGCTACGAGCAACTGTATGCAATCGCACGACGGGTCGGACATATACATATACGTCAGCTGGAGCGCTCAGGCGTGAACGACGGTTACTGATGATGGGGACTGTAACTCAGAGCGAAATGTTTTGAGCGCATTCCACGTTTCATTTTTCCGGGGGCCTTCTTTACGGCGGTGAGGCATACAGTACAGTGGGGGCGACCATCAAGTTCGAACCGAGCCCAGGTTCACACTGCCGCCCTTAAAGTATTCTATTTTCAATACTCTAGTTTCTTCCAACCTTCAAAACTCAGTACTTTCCGAAGAAGGCAATCCTCGCCTCTGTTGTTTTTCAAGTAAAAGCGGTCAAGTTGGCACGTTCAAGTTGGTTCAACCGATGCATAATACGGTAGCATCTCCACTGTTTTTGAGAAAAGTGTGACTTGGCGCTTAACACCGAAGGTCCTTCCGAGACATGTTCGCTGCATCCCTGCAATTCCATACCATACTACATTAGGAGAGTAGAGTGCATCAGGCATCATGTTACCATGAAAATGAATGTCCGTTATCGGCCACACACAAATGCTGTCCACTCGCATAAGTCCTCTCCCGTCCGTAAATCCGCAAGCTTGACACGTAGCACCCCCCAACGCGAGCCGGAATCAAAGTCAGGCGACCCGTTTTGTCGTACTCATAGGGAGATAATGGTTAAAGATAAGGTAATGTCTCTTCCAAACCTTAGACGCCACATCCCCCTCCCAACACCCAACACTCACCCAACGCCATCGGCGCTTGAGGTGAACCCCTCCGACTCTCCTAGATAACACCGAAACATCGAACAGCAGGACCAATGAGCTCGCACTTTTTGGAAACTGCCGCCCTCCTCTGGCGACATTCAATTCGTGATTTCCGTTACGCCGCACACAGCCGACCGTAGCTTGCCTCTGCCGTTCAACACCCTTGCCACGAAGCGAAACACGGTCGAAGGGTTTCGATGCTATCCGCTGTTCTGCACAACCAAACAACAGTATAGTCCCGAACGGTCATCACCACGGATCCAAGGTCCGCCTAAATCTAAATATTCTATGGAGAAGTGAGAAGCCGCGGATCGATCATGTGCGCGTGTTAAGATCCGTAGAGGTCCTCGAGGCCCCTGTTGCATAATGACATATATAAATTAAACTCTTGACTAGCATCCCTAATCCTTCTCTCTTTACCTTTGTCTCTGCCTCAGAGTCTTGACATGGATCTCCTAGAATACCCTCTTTGTTTCTTTCAGAGTGTTCATCTCGCTTTCTTCGTCGCGGTCATCCCCGTGATCGTCATTCTAGTGCACTTCATCCCGTGGCTTTTGGACCCCCATGGTCTGGAGTCGTTCCCTGGCCCCTGGATGGCCCAGTTTTCCGACCTGTGGTTAGGTCGCGTCGCTCAGCAGGGACACCGTTCAGAAGTTGTCCATCAGATGCACGAGAAGTATGGTGAGCATGACCAACATGACACCTTCCCGCTCTTCGACTTACCATCGCCCCTTAAGGGACATTCGTACGCATCGCCCCGAACCACCTCTCTATCTCTGATCCTGCAGCGCTACAAACTGTCTACGCGCATGGCAATGGTTCGTTGAAGTCTAACTTCTACGATGCGTTCGTTTCCATTACGCGTGGCCTGTTCAACACCCGGGACCGCACCGCGCACACGCGCAAGCGCAAGATCATCTCCCACATCTTCTCTCAGAAGAATGTCTTGGAGTTCGAGCCCTACGTCAAAGATTACGTGCGGTCGTTGATACAGCAATGGGACCGGCTCTGCGCTGGCGGTGCCAAGGGCTTACATGGGGACGACGGAGAAGGTGGATGGAGAGGCCGTGGCGGACGGGTTTGGTTTGATTGTTTACCCTGTACGCAACAATCTTTATCCTAAACCCACTTCTGTGCTGATCCGAGGTTACAGGGTTCAATTACCTTGCCTTTGATATTATCGGTGTGTCACCTTTCATTTTTCTTGTATTCATCATTATTAACGTTGCGCTTTTGAAGGCGATCTCGCGTTCGGAAGTCCCTTTGGTATGGTCACAGCTGCCAAAGACTCCGCCCCGATCGCAAAGTCGCAGGAACAAGGTCTCTCTGTTTATGGCCAGGATGTCAGCAAATGCGAGATGGTGGCGATCCCAGCTATCAAGATTCTAAATGACCGCGGAGAGTACTCGGCTGCGATGGGTGTACTTCCTCCTTGGCTCCGTCCAATCGTCAAGCGTTACATTCCTTGGTATAGCAGAGGTTCTGCTGCTGTGAAGAATCTCGCCGGCCTTGCTATTTTCGCCGTAGCGAAACGCTTATCCACACCTACTTACCGAACCGACGTCTTGAGTAAGCTACAGCAAGGCAAGGACGAGGATGGTAATCCCATGGGGAAGGAAGAGTTGACAGCCGAGGCGATGACACAGCTTATTGCTGGAAGCGACACCACGTCAAAGTGCGTCCTCTTGCCAGAGTCACGTGAAACCGATTTCTGACGTAACGCCTAGTTCCTCTTGTGCAATCACATACTATCTCGCTGCCAACCCCGATGCCCAGAGGAAGTTACAGAAGGAACTGGACGAGGCGCTGGAGGATGAAGACGATCCAGTGACGGCGTTCGAGGTTGTCAAAAACCTTCCTTATCTCAATGCTGCCATCAACGAGGCACTTCGCTTACATTCCACCTCGGGAATTGGCTTGCCTAGAGTTGTCCCTGAAGGAGGAATGACGATCCAGGGACACTTCTTCAAGGAAGGGACGGTGTTGAGTGTGCCGACCTATACGATTCACAGAGATCGAGAGGTGTGGGGCGATGACTTCGCGGCTTACAGACCAGAGAGATGGTTTGAGAGAGACAACGAGGCGATCCAGAAGACATTCAATCCATATTCGTACGGTCCTCGGTGCGTATTGCACCGCAGCTCAGTGGCACGTGAGACAATAACAAATCTGACAGGGCTTGCGTCGGGCGGAATCTTGCTGTCCTGGAACTCTTGATTATCATTTCCTCGATATTCCATCGGTTCGAGATTGTACTGGAATATCCCGATAAGCCGGTACGTCATTGAAGCTTTCGAACTTGTTCACGTTTGTTGACATGTTACTTATTGGTAGTTGGAGACGAGGGAAGGCTTTTTGAGGAAACCATTACGGTGTGCCGTGGGGATGAGGAGGCGCGCGGCGTAGGGCGGGCCCGGTGTGTTGTATGTGCGGATGAGCGTGTATTAATAACACCATCTTCTAGTTTTGGCGCTGTACTCTATGTCAGGTGTCGTTCCAATCGCATCCTTAACTCCCTATTACATTTGAAAGTACAGCGGAGAACTTATTGGGTGACGAAGATCACTGTGAGACGTGGAGTGACTAGAGAAAGAAAGACACCGACCAATACATCAATGTTGTAACATACTTCCGAGTCTCTGCTTCCTGTTGCGTGAACTACTTGTGGGGCTTCATCGTCATGCCACGTCATATCACCTCTCGTGACGCATGCATCGCGCATATTATACATTACCTGCCCACCATCACCGTGTCTCTCCTCCCCACCCCTCCCTCTCGTCAATGTCGTCGCCATCGTACCCACCTTCGCAGCAGACAAACTCACCTATTTCTATTAATTTGATCCCGGGGTTGGTCGTGGCATACGTCGTCCTCGGTGGGCTCGCGCTCGCTATCCTAGCCTTGATCGCTCGGATGAGGACAAGGAGTCGCGGGGTAACCATGCTTAGCTTCATACGCGGACCCTATACTTCCGCGGGCGCCGCCTCGCAACAGCAAAGGCGGCAGCAACAGCAGCAACATGGTGACGGTAATGGCGAAGGCGATGATAGGCTGAGAAAGAAACCTGTCGTATTCGAGGTACGGACTGGGCAGCAAACGATGGACATCTTGACGTGGGAAAAATGCGTGGTAAGCTTTCGCCCATTGTCCTTGTTCCCTTATTCTTCTTTTCTTGGCGTTCCTCGACTTGTGGCTGACACACTCGCACGCGTAACTTGTGTGATGACTCCGTCGATTTTCCTTTTTGGTCTCGGGTAGCCAATTTCTGCGACGATCATCACGCGATTGCGAGAGTGCGAACGTAAGGCCGAGGGTGTCCAGGCCCACACGCGAGACCGGGGAGTTGGCGGTGGCGACGTCGACGTCGAGAAAGGAGTGGAGGAAAAGGGGGAGACGCAACTTGCGCGCAAACTTGACTCGGAAGGTACAGGCACCACAGGCAACGTGTTGCATGTTGCCGTCTTTGTACAGATGCCTTCACCGAATCGTGCAAGGGCCCATGACAGGGTTGGCGAGACGGCGGCGTTAGAATGCCCGGTCCGGGATGAGTTGGCCATTGGAATTACGGAAGTGTCATGGGGTTGGACTAGAGAGGATCACTATTGGACACAGGAACTTGAAAGCACACTGTAATACCCGTATACTATCACCAGATTCTGGATCTTGAAATTTTTGTATACCGTACCGTCCATCAATATATCATGATCCGTATTTCTCTGTTACACCCGCAAGCACGTATGTACCGTCTCGGTGCTACCGTATCCCCGGTGAAATGAGTTGAAACCAGCAGGAGGTGGACAATGGTACGCAAGGCGATCGTGGACACATGATCATAAGATCATAAGACGTTGAAACGTTGAGGACCGTGATATCGTGACCACAGTGTCGAATTAAGGTTGACTCGATCTAGGGACATTTTATAAGGTAGGGACGAGGGACGGCTTGCTTGTATTACCTGTGAGAGAGTTACAGCGACCAAGATGGGAATGCCAGAGCTTATAAGACCAGAAAGGTGGTTTGAGTGGGATGAGGACGAACCTTTAATCTGTGTTCGTGTGGACCTCGGCGCATCGCCCAGGGACATGGATGAGATCGATAAAACCCTTACAGGCCTCTCGAGCGGAACCACTGCGGAATTATACTGCCGGGCCGCCCGTCACCAGTCCTTATTGGTTCGTGTGCCGCACGTGCAGGGTGTTTATGCACGAATCCGCTCGAGGCTGTACCACCTGTCAATCAATTCAATACAGTTACGCCCGGGCCAGGCCCATCAGGCTCGTTCAAAAGCGTATCTCAAGCTCTCCGGAAGTACATTGAAGGAAACTCTGTACATTACTAGGCAACGTGCGTGGGTGAAGGAAATCAAACACTGAGACAATGGGGTATTATGGAGCCAGAAATCCAATACTTTGCAACACATGCACTCTTCCTGCTCTCGATCGCGTGTACTGCTCGTGGTCTTTGATTAAATGACCCTAAAACACCGGCTCTTCGCTAGCTAGTGCGCGCGCTGCGTGCCTTATACATTAGCTCTTAGCTCTATGCAACTGGTCCCTGCCTGCCCACCACCCCCTCTCTCTTCTCCCTACACCACATGCACCTTCACGTACGAGTGGGGGTCATCCCCGTTGGAACTGCGACGCCATCCCCCTCGACCGAGCCATCGCCAGTGTCATTGAACGCACCCTTGCAGCATGCCAGCTTTAGTAGCAACGTGTCCCCGGGGACAATTGGGATGTTCATCGGTCTCGGCGTGCTCCTACTCGCCATCGTCACCTTCTCTGTTTGGTTGAAGACCAGGCGACCCGAAGCGTTGCCCAGGTTTTTACGCAGGCGCTACAATCCCCCACGAGCCGTCTTACCACGGCAACTACACCGCGGTGATAGCCATGACGATGGGCCGAGGAAAAAACCTGCCATATTCGATGCGTGGACAGGGCGACAGACAATCGGTGTCTTGAAGTGGGAAGGGTCTGTGGTGAGCCTTCGCTGATGGTCCTCATGTCTAATGGCGGCTGATGGAATGTGGGCGCCTGCATGACTCGCCGAATGTCTTTGAAGCCGGTTTCTGGGACGCTCATCACGGAGGTGCCGGTGAGCGAACGTAAGGCCAAGAAGGGCCACACGCAGTGGTTTGGCGGTGACGATGACGACGACGACGGTAGCGACGACGACATCAACGAAAGCACGGAACAGAGCGAGAAGCAACTTACGCGCGAGGGCACAGGCACCGACAGCCAGTTGCAGGTTGCCATCCTTGTACAGATGCCTTCACCAAGGCGCACAGGGACTCATGACAAGGTTAACGAGACGGCGGTGTTGGGGTGCCCTGTTCAGGGTGAGATGGCCATTGGGATCGCGGAAGTCCCATGGGCTTGGGCTGGAGAGGATCACAAAGTTATTCGCGGACTCTGAGAAGCATGACATCGTCACTGTAATACTCACACATAATCGATTTCTGGAGGAAATATTTTATATACCATACCGCCTATCAATATATCCGCGTTCCGTTACACCATCTTGACGCTGCGGTGTCCCCGGTGAGCAAGGAGACGATCAGAGTACACTTTTCACGGAAGGGACAGATTCGAGCGTGCCAATTCATACGATTTACAAAGACCAGAAGTCTGAGATGTTCGGTGATGGTATCGTCAGAAAAATGGCTTCATAGGGACAACGACGCGATCCGGAAGATGTTTAATCCGTTTTTCGTATGAGTCCTTGGTGCGTAACGCCCAAGGAACATGGCTCGTGAATCGAAAACACCCCACGGGGCTTGAATGGCCATCATTTCCTTGACATTTCAACGTCCGAGGTCGTACTAGAATATGCCAGTGAGCCGGTATGTCATTAGGCTTTTGAACTTGTGAAGGTTGTTGATAGTAAACATGTCGCTCATTGGTAGCTCAAGACCAGCTAAGGCTTTTTGAGGCAAACCATTACGGAGTGCGTGGGAACAATCACCTAATTGGTGAGATTGATGTGCAGCGGCGCATGTACAAATAACACCTTACTAGTCGAACTCTATCCTGTCCTTCCCTTTTCACGCTTGAAAATACATTGCAGGGAACGCCATCTAAGGGAAATCACTGTGATAAATGCGCAGTAAGTTGTGCCTCGGTGTATCACAAAAGGGACTCGGAGACGCTCATACAGTCCGAATACCTCATCACACACTCCCCCCTCTCCCAGCCGTGTGCGGTCCCTGTTTATAACTAATCCCGTCACGCCCTGTCCATTTCCTGTCAGGTTTCGTTTCCCCTGGTTGCTGACACCTGCGCGCACCGCACACCATGTCCATTGCCTCACTACGAGCCCAGACGCGTCCGCCATCATGATGTCGTCTTCCGTATCCGCTACCAACACACGAGCCTCTAGAGTATTTTTTTTCAATTCTACTACTGTGTACCTCGGGTTACAGAACTTCAAGTAGCACTTCTTAGTTATTTATATGACTTTTGTGTTTTGCATGTATATGTGTCTTTACTGTGCGGCTTTCTCTCCCATAGCTCTTCAGTTATCATTGTGTAACATTGACTACGGTACAATCGATGAGCACGGAGATGGCATGCCAGGTACCATCTTGACATAGGCGGGAACACCTCGAAGGGGGTACTGGTCGAGGTTGGTGCGTTCACACGGCTTCAGTTCGTCCTCATACTTGAGTCTTAAGGAAAGCACGAGCACACACTTTGATGTTACCAGGAAGGTATGTATTGATAGG
>QFEY01000697.1:0-17522 GCA_003316435.1 Russula virescens | reverse complement strand
AGTCTGAAGTAAGGCAGGGCAAATGGGTAAGCATAATGGAGTCAGCAGTCCATAGTACAGTAAAGTGAAAAGTTCGTAACACTGGGGGAGGAGCATCACCCTCTGGCAGTGGAGGAGGAGGAGGAGGACCACCGGCAGGAGGTGGAGGAAGTGGAGGACAACCTGGAGGAGGTGGAGGAGGAGGACCACCTGCTGGAGGTGGAGGTGGTGGAGGACAACCACCAGCTGGAGGTGCAGCACCACAACAGGCGGCTGGAGGTCCTGCACCTGCCACACACTCTGGAGCCCTCAAAGGAACGCCCCCAGTCATGTTTATGGGCAGGAGGGGCACTGTGGAAACCTTCCTTAATCAATTCAACCTCTACAGGAATGCCAACCACAATAATATAGTCATAGTCAACCCATTTGAACGCACCAACCTCCTGTTAACAATGATGGGAGGTGATGCCACTGAATGGGCAGCAGCTGCAGGAGAAGAACTTACCCTGGCAGTGGACGGAGACCCAGCAAATAATGTACCTCCCACTCACCTCGACACAGATGAAGACCTATGGAATGGCACCTGTCTGTCACTCAAAAATTGCTTCGCAGAATTCCACCAAGCCCAGTCTGCCTTCAAGAAACTTCAACAACTCAAACAGGTAAAAGGAGAGGTTGAGGACTACATCAATAGATTTGAAAGACTCCGATGCAAATCAGGATGGGGAGCTGATGACCCAGGAACCATAGTGGCCTTTAAAACAGGCATGGACCCTGGATTACTTGGAGCATGCTATGGACGACACCCCCAACCTGGCACTCTCCTCGAATGGCAACAGGCAGTGACTGAGGAAGAAAAGATCTATGATGAACAACAGTATGCTATTTCCCAAGCCAAGGAACACAGAGGGAAACCCACAAAACTCCAGGAGATGGCTAGAGATGCTGACAGACGAAGCAGAGGACAGAAACCCAGGAACTACTATGATCCTGACCCTCGCCCCTATGTACCTATGGAGGTCGACGTCACTCGAACCCAGCAATTATCTCTGGAAGAAAGAGCAAAGCTTATCCAGGCTGGGAAGTGCTTCCACTGCAAAAAGGAAGGTCACATGTATCGTGATTGCCCTACACAGCCAAAGGTGCCACCAGGCACTAAAAGAAGACAGAAACTGAAGGATAGGCGCTGCACCCAACAGCCCAGAGCTAGAGCGGCAGAAGCCTCAGGTTCTAACATCACTCAGAGCCATGACAATCATCCCTCCGATGCAGATGAAGACAGTGATGCTGACACCACTCACTCTGCCCCTCCAGTGTATTCCAAGACCGATGTTATGGCTGCTATCAAGGCCATGAAGACCAATGAGCATGATGAATTGATCGAGACCCTTACCATGCATGAAGATTCGGATTTTTAGGCCGCCCAAAGTCAACAGCCTGGCTGCAGGCATTATGTACTCATCATGTGTATATTAGGAGACTCAATGTTATGAACATTCCCCTGACCATACAAACGGCGAGTACAATGGCTGAACAAACAGCTCTCCTTGATAGTGGAGCCACTGAAAACTTCATCAATCACAAAACATGGAAAACTCTAGGCATTGGTCGACAAACCCTTAAAATGCCCATTACTGTCCTCAATGTGGATGGAATGGAGAACAGGAAAGGAAAGATCACTCACTACTGTTGGCTGCGAGTTGCACTAGCTGGAGCAGACCGACTACAGAGATTCTTTATCACATCCTTGGGCAAAGATCGCATGATTTTAGGCTACCCCTTCCTCTGGGAGTTTAACCCTTGCATAGATTGGAAGGAAGGAGAATTAGAAGATGGAGAAGTAATGATCCAAAGCACCAAGTTCAAATGGATCTGCCAAATGGTCAAGAAGGTGGCCAGTAAACTCCTGAAGGTTGGGAAACTCCCAGAATATACCTGGCAGTTCCTCAGAAAGGTCAACTTCGCAGAGAAGTGGGCCAGAAACACTGAGAAGGAACGTACCCACCTGTCAATGCAGTCTCTACCAGAGGAATTTAGACATCACTGGAGGGTATTCTCTGAAGAACTCTCAAGGCATTTCCCACCAACTAGGGGGACAGACATGACCATCACATTCAAAGAAGGAGCACCTTCTTCCATTAACTGTAGACCCTATCCCCACTCCCCAGCTGAAAAGAAGATCGACTATGAATGGACAAAGGAAAACCTTGCTCTAGGCCGTATCAGAGAAGGCCTCTCACCCATACTCTCACTGTCATACTTTAGGGGTAAGAAGGGGACCAACAAGACGCAGGTCATCATTGACTATCGAAAGGTTAATGACTGGACAGTCAGAGACCACAACCCACTCACCAATATCACTCAGGCCCTCGAGGCCTTGCATGGGAAGACACTCTTTTCGAAATTTGACCTTAGAGATGGCTATAATAACATTCGTATAGCCGAACAGGATCAGTATAAGGCAGCCATCAAAAACCACCTTGGTACATTCATCCCCACTGTCCTCTTCTTTGGTCTCTGCAATGCACCAGCATGGTTCCAGAGACAAATTTGAAAAGACTTTGCACCCTTCCTTGAGAAATACCAAGGGGATGCAGACAATTATATGGACGACTTCTGGATAGCCACAGATGACTCACCTGCTGGGATCAAAAGACATCTTGAGGCCATACATGACTTCCTTGACACCTGTGAGAAGCACTCGTACTATCTCAAACCAAGTAAATGTCAGATCATGCAACCTAAAATGATGTTGCTAGGCTGGGAAGTCACAGCAGAAGGACTCAAGATCGACCCAGACAAGGTGGCCAGTATTGCACAATGGCCACGAATATTGAAATTGGTCAAGGAGGTCCGACAAGCATTGGGAGTACTAGGCTATCAAAGGCCGTTCATTAGAGAATTTGCCCAGCTGGCACGCCCTCTAACTGAACTCACCAAGAAGGGCACTCCTTTTGAGTGGACTGCTAAACAAGAGGCAGCACTGGATAGACTGATCAAGATGGTGACAGAAGCACCCATTCTTGCATATCTAGACTTCCACAGACAGTTTGAGCTTGAAGTCGATGCATCTGCCTTTGCAGTAGGGGCCATACTCTTCCAATGTGACAAAGACAACAAGAAGAGGGATGTGGCATACTATTTGCATGCCCTGAATCCAGCGGAGTGAAACTATGATGTCTGGGATCGAGAATTCCTTGCTATTGTCAAGGCAATGAAGAAATGGCGACCATTACTCTTGGGAACAAACCATAAAATCATTGTATGGACGGACCACTCCAACCTGCAGTTAGGGATCCACATGGGTGCGGGTAACCCCGTGGTATTACGGTCACGGGTGTGACAGGTATGGGTGCAGTGTTGAACTCAGCTGCACCATGATGAACTGTGACCTGCACCCGTATTCCACGGTATTCCACGGTATTTCTTACAGGTGAGTTTTGTTTCGTCTTTTTTGTTTCACCTGTCCTCATCAGACCTTTTCCCCTGTCGACTTTGACCCACACAGTATGGCCGCTTGCTCGGCCCTAAAACGACAATTGTGGCGATGCCGAATGCTAATCCGAGACAACAGGCACCCCAGGCAAAGGTAGGTGGCCAGTTTTGTTGAGAATATTGCCAGCCTGACTTGTTTTTCAGGCGACCAGGTTTCTCTTCTTGGGTGTTGGTGATGCCCGTTGCCCTGGCTTTTCTGGCCTCGAACGGCCTCCTCGACTTGCGTGTCGCCACGCACGCGGCTTCCTTCTGGGCTGGCAAGTGCCCCTTACTTCTTGAATGGTCGGTACACGCTCCAGGGGCAGTTTACGTGGCGGCTGGGTACGCTCGATCGCACCCACTCTCGATGGCCATAGCCTGCGCGTCGTCTTGTAGCATTGAGTGGTTCTCGCCTTTGCACCTGATCGATACTGCTTGCAGCAGCAGTGCCTCGGGCATGCACATGTTCGGGTCGAGTTGCCATGCTGTGTTGCGCGCGCTCACCCTCTCTCGTGTTCTCTCGCGATAGTGGCAGTGGCCCCGACTGCACGCAAACATGGGCGCGTTGCACCAAAGTGGGGCGACCCGACCGACCTCACGCTCGACACAATAGCAGGTGAGCGCACATGCAACAAGGTGCGGGGGCTCGACCCGACCGAGCACGAGCATAGGCCTGACTGGCTGGTACTGGAACCCCAACTGAGCACTCATGTGGACCCGATACCGTGCCACGAGAGGCCACTACAGAGTGTGAGCGCGTGCTGGCTTCAGTTGAATTGGGTTGCCGTGTTGCATCATGCACACATTTGCACTCTGTTGTGGCCCCTTGTAGTGGCACCTCGAGTGTGCACCGATTCATCAACCGAAGACTTGGTCTTCATGATTGCAAGCCTGCCCCCGTTCCTTCAAGGTATGTTATACAACTTCTGGCATTCTCTTGAGCCTCGGGCCCTGATCACACTTCCCTGGCAGAACTCATTGAGCGTGGCACTGACATTGCGATTGCGTGCCTCAGTAAGCAATCCATCTTGTTCTCCCCCATGTTGGGAGTATTAACTACTCAAATTTACACACATTTGATCCTGAATGATCTCACTTTCGGTGGGGCACAATCCATCGCCGCTGGTCGTGGATTCACTGACCTCATTTACTTCCCGAAACGTTACACAACGCCACAACCAACACGTGCAAACACCAACGCCCCGCAAATGCAAATGCAAATTTGAACCCGAATCCAAATGCCTCGAACATGAATGCAATGCCAACACGAACATGATGCAACACTAAACACAAACATGATCAAAACCAAGGCAAATTCAAACCAAAACACATGCCACTAACGAGTCAATGCAAATGCCGCCTGCAAGTGCAAATACAAATGCAATGCCAACGAGTCAGCACAAATGCAAATGTGAACGCCGCAAACAAAGGCACATGCTAACGCCAAGGAAGGGGGCAATTAACAACATAGATAGTAGTTTGAGTAGCTAAACCTGTATATAAAGAAGTAATAGTATGAATACCCATAATACAAACTACCGCGGTCTCATGCACTGCGGTCTTCTGTGAACACCATGGTGTAAACCCGCTAACCGTGGGTACGGTGTCTGTACAGGTACGGTTTGACAGGTGGTGGGTGCGGTGTGCCAAAAATAACCCGTGGTGTCACCCGTGCAGATCCTTACCTGCAGTACTACTGACAGCCCCAAAAGGTCAACAGACGAATTGCCAGAGGCATTGCATACCTAGCTGACTTCCCAATCAAACTAAGACACATTGCTGGATGAAAGAACCGAGCTGACCCACTCTCAAGACACCCTGATTTTGACGATGGCAAGGGAGACAATGATGAAGTTATAGCCCTACCGGACCATCTCTTTGCCAGGGTCATTGAAGCAGCAGCTGTTGACCAAATGATCCAGGAGGCCCAAGGACGATTCCAGAAACTGCTGGCCACCTGGGCAGCTGCATATGAAGACCTAGAGCATCAGGAAGATGGATATTGGTACAGGGGGTCAGCCCTTGTTATTCCACCAGAAGACCCTCTCCGATGGGCAGCAGTGGAGTTGAGTCATGACCTCCCCACTGTGGGACATCCAGGGAAGCACAAAACACACCAACTACTGCGAAGACAATACTGGTGGCCAAGGGATTCACTCTATGTAGCACGATACATACAAGGGTGTGCGATTTGCCAGGCGAACAAACCAATTACACAACGAAATCCGCCGCCACTTCATCCCATTAGCCCCTCCACACAGGCAGAACCTTTCCAGAACATTGGAGTCGACTTCATTACCAAACTACCCAGGTCTCAAGGGTATGATGCCATCATGACGATTATGGATCATGACTGCACAAAAGGAGTCATCCTGATACCATGCAAGGAGATGATCGATGTGCAGGGAGTTGTGCAACTATTTAAAGACCGAGTTTTCCCCTTTGTAGGCTTACCATGCAAAATTATCTCAGACAGAGACCCACGGTTCATGTCCACCTTTTGGCAAGAACTATGCAAGCAGCTGGGTGTGTCGCAGAACCTTAGCACTGCTTACCACCCACAGATGGACGGACAAGCAGAGAAAACCAATCAGCATGTTGAGACAGCTCTTAGAATCTATTGTAACTTCCAACAAGACGATTGGGCTGACTGGCTACCTATTGTGCAATATGCAATCAATGCACGCACCTCAGACACGACTAAAAGAGCACCCTATAAACTCTGGATGGGCTTCATTCCAAGGGCTCAGCAAACAGAACAACCCAGTATGATTCCTGCCATTGAGGAACAAAAGAAGTACCTCAAAAGGGCCAGACAAGATGCTCAGGAGGCCATCAAGCGAGCACAGGAGCTGCTTAAAAGACCCTCAATGCACACACCCTACCAAAAGAACCAGTATGTTTGGTTAGAGGGTAAGAATTTGCAGACAACACATCCCACTGCCAAGCTGTGCCTAAAACACTATGGGCCCTTCAAAATAACCGAAGTACTTGGTCCAACAACCTACAGACTTAATCTGCCATCCCAATGGAAGATTCACAATGCCTTCCATGCCACCTGGCTTCTCCCATATCATGAGACGATGGAACATGGCCCCAATTACCCAGAACCACCTCCCAACTTGGTGGAAGGCCAACTGGAGTGGGAAGTGGATGCTATCCTTGACTCTCAATGACACAGGGGCACTCTACAATATCTAGTGGCCTGGAAGGGATACTCAGCAGCGCACAACTCTTGGGAACCGAAGAGGAACCTCTCAGTGCCACAACTAGTCCAGGAATTCCACCGGCGCAATCCCAAGGCAGTGAGGACCCTCAAAACAAATCAAAGATGCCACCAAAACTCAAAGACAGAGCCTCCTAACCCTGGGACTAGTAGGACGTATAGAAATGGATTCCAAGGACACCAACTACTTGCAAAGGCTCTGACCCAACTTTATATAAGGGCTATAAGGACTAAGACAAACGGCATGTCTTCTCCACCGCCCTCTGAACCCTCTGCTTCGCCTACCCAATCAGACACTCCTCTGCCGGTTCCAAACCCTACTGCCACTCCTGTTCGCATACTTATTCCAGTCTGGGGCGACAGAGAATGTGCAAGACTGCTGGCAAGCCCACAAGACTACCTAAACCACGTCCTCCGCCTGAACCCCAAGACCTTAGCTATCCCAAGGGAGAGTATCCACTTGGGGAGGACCACGACGACAAATATCTCCAGGCCAGGTGCGAGAACATCTTCTGGACCTACTTCAGTCCAATCTTCACCCCAGTCACAGAGGAACATCACCCTTGCTGCCACTACAATGGAGAGAGAGCCCCCTATGCCATCTTTGCAGTTGGAGGAGAGGAGGGCACTGCATACATCTTCTCCACCTCCCAGTACCAGCGCACCTATCGATGCTTCAAGTGTCACTGAACAACCTGGCACCTCCCAGCTTCCCAGCCGCAGCCCAGTCGAGCAGCTCATCAGCTCCTTCTGTGCCCTCTCTCTCACTGATTGTGACGCCTTCTTCAGCACTTTCCTTGGTGCCTCTCCCACCATTCCAGCCGATCGACATGGCAGAGGAGGAAGAGGAGTGGGGGGACATGGGGATTCTGACAGACAGGGAAGCAGCAGTGCAGCGAGAAAGGAAAAGGGTAAAGCTAAGGAAGTTGGAGAGGAGATTACAACAACTGCAGGCAAGTCTTCCCTTCATTCAAGATCAGACCACGCTACATCAACAACAGCAACTGGCTGTCAGATTTGAGAGGTACATACACCTGCAGTTCTTGGGCCTCATGCCCAGTATGGGATCGAGGCAGTCCCCATCGAGGAGGAGTACCGCCACAACGTCGTCCGCTCCTCTCAATTACTCTCCATGGTCCCAGCCAGTGCAAGGACTATTTACTCCAGTGAACCATCCCCATCTACATGACTAGAGCCTGGAGGGCAAGCAACCCTCAATCTGTCATCGTTAGTGTTCCGCATGGGTGCACCTGTACAAGTGTTTTCTCGTGCTTTTTAGCTTTGTAGCAAAAAAATTTTCATCTAAAACGGTTAAGAAATGACTGAGATACCATATCTCTGTCATTTCTCAACCTTTTTGGATGAAATTTTTTTTGCTACGGAGCTGGGAAGTGCAAGAACGCTTACCCATGGGTTCTGCACGGGTTCACCCGTGCGGAACCCTAGTCATCGTCTCCACCTTCATACCACCCATCCTCTAACCATCACAGTGCAGGAGTAACCGATGCCAAGGCCCTCTCGGCTGAGGATCCCTTAGGAGATGCTATTGAGCATGTCATAGCGGCGGTTACTTAGGCCAGCTCCAGCTCTTCCAATCTTGCAGCTCCCCCTCGACACCCACCACCTACTTATGCAGGGGAATATTATGGCAACTCTCCTGGAGAAGGATGGTATCAATTTTGTCCTGATATACACCAGCAGGATGTGAACTGGTGGGAGGGAGACTACCACCAAGTGGAAACAGCCTGCTTTGTATGTCCTGCCCTTGACCGCTTTGATCCGACACTCCTAGGTACCATGGGGAGGAATCAACCCATTTATTCTAACCACTTGGAAGCCCGACCCTATGCAGGGGCTGCCCCTGCCAACTTCCTACCACCTCCTATCGCCTCTCTTGCTTACCCATTCGACCTCAGAGTTGATTGTGGCCTTACTAACCTAGGAGACCTTGGCATCATAGCAGATGTCATGAGGGTAAGGCAGTCCGTCATCCAAGATATGGAAGAAGAGCGCCACCTCCATGCACTGGAACGGGCTGAGCAGCAAGCAAGAGATGCAGCTCAAGCCAGTAGAGACTACAGGCAAAGGCTCATGATGGAAAGGGAGGCAGCCCTAGCACGTCTAGAGTTGGCACAAGTCTTCCTCCAACTGGCACCCCACTTGAGAGAAGATAGGACACCAGGTGATGTCCCCTTCCCCCTCTGCTATGCAGCATGCCAGTCAGGCCCTGGGACCTCCACAGGGAGTAGGAGACCCAGGGGGCCTACCACACGAGAGGCAGCACCAACTAACACCAGAACGAGGGTGAGGGCAGCCAGAAACACTCGACGACAGGCCAATCGCTGTGTGCATTGCGATGAGGTAGGCCACTTTGCAGATGAGTGCCCTGACCCCCATGTCTGATGCACAGTGCATTGCTGCCATGCTCCGCACACCCACCTCCACTATCAGCCTCTCGACAACTGCCACTACCATTGGGCACGAGAGGCAGAACGAAATGAACACGAACGCCCCCTCACACCTCCTTCCCTGATGCTACCTCTTGGTATGTCCATCACTGACGAAGATTTGGTGTTGGGGGACTACACTCCCCACCTGGATGATTTTCTGGATGAATAGGTGTGTGGAAACACCTCCTTTGAAGGAGAGGGATGGTGTCACAGACAGACTCTTGGTATGTTCAGAAGGACAGCCTATGTGAAAATTTTACTATATGCATTCTGATCTGTTTAAGCCACTGTACAAATTGGTACGTCCCCATGAGGCTCCCTGGATCGCCTGAGGATCCTTATACTATTTGCTGTGTCTATGACTCGCCCTGACTCATTCTTGATGTGTACTATACTCATGGGCAGTGTCCCAGCATTGTTCCAGACCCTAGGATCGGTACTGGTAGTATTATGATCCCTCCTGTATTTAAGAAGACCTCAGTACGAAGTTGAGCCCTAAGCTCGACTTAATTCTCAACTTGTAGCTTCTTCACTCCATGCATTGAGAGGATAAGGTATTGCCATCTGTGTTATCCCTTCTCCTCTTGTTCCTCATGTGCAGAGTCTTTTCAGTCGCTCGTCTAGCTTCACTCCTTCAAGACTCTACCTAGTCCACCTGCTTAAAGGCGCAGGTGTATACCGCTTAAGCTTGAGCATTAAGCAAGCACATCACTAGCTACTCTACTGATTGGACTTTGATTCGGGTATTCATCACTCGTATCAATTCTGATCAATAGTGTGCAGACTTCAGAAGTTGTGAATTGATATATCCTTGTATCTATTCCTCTACACAAAGTTGTGTTCTCAGAGATCGAAGAGCAAGCATGTATACTCCCTCTTCTCCCTCTGATAGCTTGCTAGGGTCCACTTGACCTCATTCCAGCAAGCTCTCCAGTCCAAGGCCCGCTACAGCCTTAACAATTGGTGCCATGTCTTACAAACTAGAAATACTGATGAGATGGAAGGTACACCCGGTGTTCCATGCTTCCCTACTCACACTCTACAAGGAAACTGGACAATACAGGACAAATTTCCTAGAACTGCCACCAGACATCATCGACAGCGAACCAGAATGGGAAGCTGAACAAATCATAAAAGAAAGGCAATACCATAAACAGAAACAATACCTGATTAGGTGGAAGGGGTATTCACCGGCACATGACTCATGGGAATATGAGTCAGATATCAATGCCCCTGACCTTATCAACCAGTACCTGAAGGCGCAGTCAACGCCACCATCAGTGCACAGCACTGGAACCAAGAAATGCCAAACCAATAGCAAAGAGACCACTAGAACAATGACAAATTCAAGTGGAGATCCAAACCAGGAGTCGACGTGTATAAGAACCCTGCGATTAGGGCAAAGAGAGGACATTGCCCTTCACCCCAACTACCCATCCCATCCTGACTCAACTCCACTACCTCTCATGTCCAATGCCGAACAATCGTCACCACAGGGATTGTACCACTACCCGACAATCATCAACATCAATGACATCAACCCTAGTCAATGCCAGACCCCCGACTCCCTTCCAAGCCTCCTCCCCTGCCCACCAGAGGACATCGATGGGGTTGACGACAGCATGGTCGACGGGGAGCCCACAGTCATTGTCATCGCACAACTCGTCCAGGAACAATGAGGAGGAGGTAGGGACGGCAGTCCTAGCGGCAATACTAATGTTGGTGATGGAGATCATAAGGGAGGAAACCTTTCCGACTCTGGCAGCAGCAATGAATCTGACAGCACTGGACCGGAGATTGTCAATGAGGGAGCAACTCTTTCGGACAGCAATAAGGAGAATCGGCCTCCCATCGACATCCAACAGGACCCCTACTGCAGCAACGCCCTCGACGAGACCTGGGCCCTCGCCAATGCAGCAGTCATGGTCTACAGACAACAGGGCAGCAACTGGCCAGGGGAACTCGGTGAGCATGCCCTCAAGATCCTCCTTATGGCAGCACGACCAAACCCGCCTGTCAACATCGCAGACCTCAATGCTGGCAACAAATACCTCGCCATCTTTGAGGTGCTTGGCAAGGAACGTGACAAACTCAACAAATGTCTCGACGATGCAGCCATCCACCAATACTTCCACCCAGACCTCAACAACAGCCAGACCTACATGGCGCTCAAGGAACTCTCAGGGCCAGGGCAACAGGGGAAGAGGGCAGTCCAGCCCATGAGGCAACTGTCGTCAATCGTACACCCAGCGCCGGGCCCAGTGGGAGGCAGAACAACATGTGGACCTGGAGGAAAGGGCAAGGCTCGGGCCAAGCCCATGGGTGGACGAACAGGGAGTCTACGATGAGTGGCTACATTTACAAGGTTGGTCCCCATCAACGCCAACCTCAACAGCCGATCCGATGCCAGCTCCGACTCAGGGCTGAACACCGGATCCCCAGTCCCCGACGAACTAGAAGCCAGTGGGTGGCAAAAATATGACCCAGAAGTAGCTCACACCTACACCGTCCAATACGCCACCAGCCTCGACACCCATGCACCCTGCAAATATTTTCGACTGGTTCCTGGAATGGATAGATGGCATATTGAAGGTTGCAACCAAAGCCAGGGAAAAGTGTACCAATGACAACTATGAGCTGCCCCTTATCGAATCCCCAACTTCACTGAAGGTAGGGGATTTAGAGATGACTGCATACAGATCATACACCCCAAGGCCCGATACGCTCCCATGGTCAACCAGGCCATGGCTGAGATTGGTGACCCCGGACTCACCTCCGAGGTACTTTGGTACCGAAGGACTGTGGCTGAGGTGGATACCTGGCAGCAATGTAGAGCTGAGGCCACTTTCCAAGAACGATACTGGGGGGACAAAAACCTCAAAGCGGCTCAGTACCTCACCCAAGCCTGTGCCCGCACCAGATTGGGCAAGCACATTCTCACTTACCAACAAACTTATCAGCAGTTTGCTGAACCTCGATTCCCCAAACCTGTCCACTTTGGCACTAGCCTGCCTTGGGTACACCTCAGCCAGTCATCATCCCCGGAACCCCTACCAGTCCCACCTCCAGGGGGAATTCCTCCTATCCATGCCAGCCAGGGCCCAGCCGACAAAACGCCCCTTGAGGAGGACATGCAGTTCTACCTCCCTGTCGGGGAAAAGAAGGAGGACAGAACCAGAGACCGAGTACTGTGCTGTACTCGATGCGGTGAGCTTGGAGACCATAGCTACGGATGTCTGACTGCGCAGATCCCTTGCCTTTGGTGTGGTAACGAAGAATGCACTGAAGCTGAATGTCTGCATCCCCACACTGCATGCAGTCCCCAACATGGGTGTGTTGTGCCTTACTCACACACCAACTTCGGATACAGCTGCACCACAACAGGACAACGAGAGGACTACTCCTCAATTGGGGTATGCCACACTGACATAGAAGGACGTGATGAAGAAAACTTAGACGACGGGTTCGACAACTAGTCCACTGTGGCAAGTCAGACTCTGGGAGGGTGTGTTGTTACAATATTGGCCTATATAAACCTTTTTTTCCTTTTTTTCTCATCTACCTTATCCAGATTGCTTACAGATACACTTACGAGATACATCTCATATGACTCATAGATAAGGCTGTGACTCAACACATGCCTTGAGGCTATGCCTCATGACTCAGACTCTGAAGGAGTCGTAACGAGTCTGACTCATGCTCCATTTCTCCAGACTCGTACTTGTACCATATTCAGACCACCCGATTGGGGGCATCCCTGTAGTATATAAGTCATGCCTTAGAGTACCTTGTACCCCAAGCTCGACTTGGTTACTTTCCTGAAATCAACCCATTCTTGTTCATAGTGTTGAGTGTAGAAGAACCTCTCTACTCTCACCACTATGACATAGAAGTTCTGAGGCCCTTCCTTTGGAAGCACCCTTCAGAACTTAGTACAATGCTTCATCTCTACCAGTCTTAGGCAACTGTTGAAAGGCCTATTCAACTCTATAAGTCTTTACTGCACTTTGGAGCAGTAATCGAACGGACTCATAGTAACCCTTTTCAGATTACTATTAGTCGACCGTGCTGAGCCTAGGTACCAAGGGTTAGACCAGACCTGGAGAGCATATCATTGTCACTAGACAGAATGCTCTCTTGCGCTAGCAGGATCTCCACCTACAACGAAACATCTCTAGGTCAAGTCAACCCTTAACGCCCTCAGGAGCATTACAGCTGCGATCCCTGTTGCATTGAGTGAGTAAACGCTAATATAATGCTCTGCACGATGAAAGAAGCATCGGATTGTGACAAGTGGACAGGCATCAAGAGATTCTGGGACTAGGGACTTTGCTCATTCCCAGTTTCCAGTTGAATTCTTGTGGAAGTAGCGCTTTGACCATCCCCACCAATATTCCATCAGATTGAGCTCAGGATGGAACTTTGGAAGGAGATGGAAGACATTGCAGCCATCACTGCCCTCTTCAACAGCCTAAGGAATGATCAGTTTATTGACAAGAGATCAGAGGATCAGTAGTGCAATCATACAAGTTGGATCAAGCATTTCTCTGATCGGAAATCTTTCTGCATTGAAAGCAATTGCCGCAAGCAGCAGTTGTCTGGGAGATTGGCTTCCTGTTCTGAGTCTGATTCTGATTCCTCAGAGTCGATATTGGAATTAGCTTGAGACTGATCAGCCTTGACCTTTTGCGTGCGCCGTGCTTTGCATTGGGCACAGTCCCCACTGAAAGGTTTCCCATTGGGATCAGTAACATATTCTCGCTCCTCCACAATTTTGCGCATTCCCTTGGGTTTCCCTTCAAGCTTTTTGAGTGGGTGATCATCTGAGAGTGTATTAGGATAATTGGGGAATTGGACTTGTCCCCTGTGACCAAATGGGTTATCAAGTGGGATAATTGTATCACGCATGCATGGTTGCTGCCCTCCAGGGCCCACATTTAATTTGGATGTAAAAAGGGCATCATCAGCCATTGAATCATGGCACAATGAATTGTCAAAGACCCAGTGGCGGACACAATTTGGGAATAGCCTTATCACAATGCATTTGGCAATCTTAATCTGGATATGTGTGTGAGCGTGAATGGCATCGATCTGGATATCTGCCCACCTGAGCAAGCATCTGGTTCTTATTCCAGAAAGAATCCCCGCCACCTTTTGATGTAGGATATATTATTATACGTGAATTAGTTATTTCCAAGTGTTCTGAGGATAGAAGCTTTGTGTTTGTCTCCACCATTTCTGGAGGCAGCACAAGGTTCCCAAACTGCTCACATATAAACGATGAGACCATAATAAGCTGCCCATGGCCCTTTTTCTTTATCACTTGTTCCTCAGGCTTGAGCCAGTAGCCTTTATTTTGGAAGTCATTTGAATGATAAGCGGCCTCATCCTGATAGATCCATATGTGCTCCTTATCTCCATCGGAGAGATCGGGGCTTATCTCCCTCATATCATTGCCATCATATGTCACATGTAACCTATAATGATGAATGATCTGGACACAGGAGGAGCATATGATGACATACGGTGTGCTATCTTTCATTTTAATGATATATTTAGGGAAGGACACAGGTAAGGGTAAACCCGCGGTTTTACGGTCACGGGTGTGACAGGTACGGGTGCGGTTGCCGAAATCTACTACCTGTGACACACCGGACCCGTTTTGGCGGTGTCACGGGTTTTGACGGTGTGACTCGTGACCTCTCTTGCGCGTGTGACGTTTCCTTAGTCACTCAGATTCCTTCCTTCCTTCCTTCCACAATGATGTGCAACACACATCAAATGACAACGGCATGCAACAATAACGATGACGGCACTGCACACGACAAACATGACAAACACGACACGATGATGGCGCAGCAACTCACAACACAACCCAACGACGGCGCGGCACACGACGACAACACAAATGACGGCATGGCACCCGACAACTCAACGCAAACGACGGCGGCACCCGACAACTCAACGCATTAACGACGGCGGCACCCAACAACTCACGGCACCCAACAACTCAACGCAAACAACGGCGGCACCCGGCAATTCAACGCAAACAACGGCGGCACCCGACAACTCAATGCATTAATGACGGCAGCACCCGACAACCCAACGCAAACGATGGCGGCACCCGACAACTCAACACATTAATGACGGCGGCACCCGACAACTCAATGCAAACGACAGCGGACCCGACAGCTCAACACAACGACGGCGCTACACCCGACGACTCAACGCAAATGACAGCGCCACACCCGACAACATAACACAACGACGGCGCGGCACCTGACGACACAACGCAAATGATGGCACGGCATCCAACAACACAACGCAACGACGGCGCCGCACACGACAATACAACGCAACGAGTCAACGACGGCACCGCACCCAACGCAACGACAACAGTGACCGACGCAACAGCAACACGACACCGACACACTGCGACAACCACGACAACGACACAACTTGGCCCTCGAGACAGACACCACACAGACAATCTTGTAGTATATTAATCTCATAGTATATACTGTCTAGTATATAGTGTAGTTGACCGTGGGGTGTACCCGTGGTATCTCTGTGCAATTGTGCAGTGTACTGCGGTGTACTAACACCACGGTAAGTGAATAGAACCCGTAGGTTGAACCCATCACCGCAGGTACAGGTGTGAGAACGGGTACGGTGCCACAGGTGACAGGTACGGTGTGGCTTCAAGTCACCCGTGGTGTGACCCATGTCCATCCCTAGATATATTCCCTCCTTTTTTTCACTACATCCTTTCACTCATGGCCATCATAATAGATCCCTTTTGCATGGCACTTTTGTTGGTATCCCATTGAGATAAGGCACTCACGAGCCCATGTTAAGCCCACTCCAGACTTCTTCTCATTCAGGGAAGACAGGATATGTGTATTTACCTGCTTCTGAAGCATCTTGGGCGAGATCTGGTGTAGATCAGACCAGATCAGTGAGCAATCCCCATCAGAGCGATACTGATCCTTGCCTTCCCCACAGGGATTGTCTGCAGATATCTGCATATGCCAATCTGCACATCCCCAACCATCATCAGTCCTGATTGCACTTATTTCCCCTGCTGGCTGGCTTGTAGGATGCCATGGGCCTCATGTTACGGCTCTACGGGCCGTTCTGATACTGCAGATGTATACACGGCCGATGGCACGTGATGCCTGCCTCTTTAGGCAAGTAGTGACGATTGGGACTTAGTTATAGCACTAAGGAAGCTCTAGAGTGATCCTGCAAAGTGCAAGGATACAGCAAGATGAGAGGTAGAGTGGGGAGTTGCTTGGTAATGCTCTCGAGGTACTACTGGGCAGTAGGGCAAGAGAAGTGTGTAGATTGAATACAAAGTCGAGCTTAGAGCTCAACTGCAATGCTACAGAGGTTTATATACAAGATGGGTCGCATAATTGTACTACTAGGGTCGAGTCAGGTAAATACTAGTACTAGTAGTATCTGATCAATCATAGTGCACTGATACAAGGAGTCTCAGTCTCATCAGTCATCGGAATATAGTACAGCGGCACAGCAGTCACTTAGCTACGAGACATGGAGGCAGTTCTGGGGTCATCAGTCAGTGGTAAGCATACAGTAGGAGTCAGCAAGTATGGTAAGCAAAGTAAAAAGGAAAATAGTTCGTAACACCAATCCTTGTGAAAATGTCACCGCCACGTGATGCAGTCGACAATAGACTAAGTTCGAAGAGATAGCCTGACTGCTAGGTAGTGCTCGAGACGCACTAAGTTGATTATGAGGATGAGAGAGACGACTCTGAAGCATTGTCTAAGGCTTTGACTGGTAAGGGTTCCCGCTAAATGGGCTCCGACCCAATAGCCACCCACAGTATAGATGGAAAAGAGAAGTATATTGAGACTACTGAGACAGGAGACTCAACTTGCCATCTTAGGGACAGCAAGGTGTAGCTTATATACTACTTATGGCTGCTTACTAAGCCAGGGTACATGCTACTGACTCGAGGCGTACAGCCTTAAGGTACTATCTCTAAACGCAAGGCAAACATGAGGCAAAACATGAGGCCAATAAGGGAACAATACAAGAAACACATGTCAAACCACGAGGCGATCCACTTCTACTCTGCTACCAATGGGCTGGTTCCCACAACTTACACCTGTGATCCAGGAGGCCAGTAACAGAAAATTTGGAATCGGGCCTGCCTCGAAATCAATTGTGAGAATGTCCACCAGCTCCTCAACTCAGAGCGGCCGAGAAGCCACGGCAACAGATAAGAGAAGACATTGGGCAGACTTCCACTTTGCCTGTTTGATCTCTCGCAAAGTACATTCATATGTCTCATCGAGCATGTCAGGCAATGTGTCCAGAGCCTGCTGGATATCCACTGGGTTGCAGTCGGCAAGGTACTTTAG